>CM055273.1:29924013-29963749 GCA_029237695.1 Conchocele bisecta
TAAATTTATCCTTAAATTGAAAATGGCTCCCTCAAAGTATACTTTGCTAGATAAGTATACTTTGCAATGTTGGTGAAATAGGCTACTGATGTACGGGACCCTATTTGTAAGTGTGTCCCATTTGCACCGAGTTTCGCTTTAAATTAGCCGACATAATCTGGGTTAATGGATTAATGGAGGCATGTGCACAACCGTCTGTGTTTTCTGTACATCTATTGACAATGCCAACTTGTAATCAAGCAATTTGATTGCCTGAGACTGAGCTGTGGCACAGCTCAGTCTGAGTCAATCAGGCTGCTTGATTTCAAGCACACTATTCAAGTATTTTGAAATAAAAAAGTTGGCAAATATTGGCAAGATTAATGTGTACATAACAACATGTGCTACCTGTGGTTCAGCTCATGGGGCGGCCGTGCTCTGGAAAATCAAACTGCTTGATTTTGAATTAGCATTGCAGATATATGTTGATACGTTGATAATCTGTACAAGATTAACGCGGGCTGTTGTATACATTTATGCCGTTTAGTTGACGTGTTGGCGGCGATACACGGCGATTGGGACGAACGGATACTTCCTGATTCTCCTACTTTTGTTTGTCCAGTATTCCTGATTCTCCTACTTTTCATTTCCACATGTATGGTCAGTGATGCATGACTACGGTGCTACAGTCTTTATCAAGTTTACGTAGCTTATTGAGTTAAAAGATTAACAGACAATTACAGATCTATGATGTTGTATGTGTTTGTGTTTAAGTTGTTTTTTAATATGCCATTGATCTTGTTTAATTAGGTTCCTAATTGATATTCTTTATCACCTGGTGAATCTGAAGAAACTAAAAATAAGGAAAATGATAATGAATTGCAGATAAGACATAAGAAAATTAAGAAATGAATGCTGATTATATCAATATTTCACTATTTTCCGTCATAATTCACAATACATAGTTGAAACAGAGTATTGTCCCAATTTCCCCCCAAGGCTATGCTTATAACAACAATATTACCTGTACAGAATTCCTGATTCTCCTACATTGAAATTAGCCCCACATTAACAAATCTAGGAGAATCAGGAAGACACCTGGACGAACCGTGTGGCAACGCCGCACGAGGCACGGACACTACTGCCTGGACTGAGTCGGTATCTGAACCAATCAACATCGATAGTAAGTAAACAATAACGTAGTTTGGTCCTGTTTAACCTAGTGTGCCGATAAGCCTTTCGTCGTTATGTCTTACCTGTGGCCCAGTTCATGGGCGGCGGTGTTGATGCTCTGGAAGCCGCCGTGGTCCTCGATCACCGAGGCGCTGTCCACCATGTCACACATGGCGCCCACCTTCGCCAGACCTGCATACAGGCATACGGGTAAAAACACAGGTAATGGGAACAACTACTGTCTGTTTCACGAAAGCTGCCGCAATCCTCGGTCTATGCCAATTATGGATGGGGGGAAGGTGTGGGGCGTTTAAATTTAAAATGCCATATGTATGTAAGATTATCTAAAACAAATGAAGATGCTGATACATATGCACCCTTTCTCTAATATTTCCTCTATAGTATTGTCTGGATATATTGACGCTATCCGCCATTGGCTTACCAGGGAGTGAAGTATCACAGTATTGGGATTGTGAACTAGTGCAGATGACCATACATGTACATGCACAACAATGGCGTCTATTGTGTTGGTCAGTACCAGCTTCTTACAACCAGTATGACTATGATCTAAACTGTTTAACATTAAAGATTCATGCTCACTCAGTAGGCACAAAATGTTCTTTACATCAGAGACATCTGATATATTTTCTGGCAAAATAACATTCATTCACCATTACACCACGTATTGATTGGCAATATTGTATATTTTATATCAGACGTAACTTTCCACACTGATATCAGGGGCAATAACCGTGTTTCCTTTAAATGTTAACGGACATTGCATTATATTTTCTGTATTTATTTTTTTGATGTGGAATGATCATACTTTATAATCTTTCGAAAATATAATTTGTTCAGGTGACGTATGTAATTAGTATAAATAAGTAAAAAATACCATGCCTCATTTGCATATGAAAATAGCCTGATACATGTACCACCGCGAGTCACTGTCAGTAAAATAATAATTACTAAATGATTATATCTGTATAACGGGCACTTGTAATTTGTATAACTGGTGGAATAGTAACACAATTATACACATATTTAATTCCTATAAAGTACATGTTGTGCCTACTGAGTGGGCATGTACCTTTAATGAAACAAGATAAGTCCTTCACTGCATGTAGAAAGAATCCAGTATTATTATTTTTCGAAAATATGAGGCATACCTGCGGTATTTGTTTGTCCTTTCTGTCCATCAGATATGGAATACATCTCGTATCTGAAATAATATTAACGTAATCGATATTGCTGACAGACAGCGCCTTAAAGAAATATTTACCGTCTCCTACTGCATATCTTAATTCGCCCCATCTCGATCGAGAATCTCAAGGCCATAAGACAGTACTTTGGTTCTCAGATATCGCCGCCTTAGAGTAATGCCTTCGCGTCAAGCATTGTATCGTCATGGAGAAATATAAGCGTACTGTAAATTCACCACATTCTCAATAAAAAAACACTACCATGCAACATATGTTAAATCCAATTACGTCTGACAAAAAATTGGTGATGTTTCATGTCTGATGAGGTTATAGAACATGTATGCACATAGCAACTTGAAAAGCATCAGTGACGAACATCTCAAACCAACAATATATAAAAGAACATCCGCCCTCCCGCGTCACATTCCGCAAACCCCGTGTCTGAGAACCAACGTACTTGTTTATGGCATAATGGTTCATAAAAATGCAGATCCCATGTGGTTAGTTTTCATATTTTTTACAAATAATTATGCTACGTCAGTTATTCGGTTTTTCGAATTTTCGACAAGTGTAGTTGAATACCAGTCTATGATGCGTGTTCTTGTTGTTGTTTGCAGTCGAATGAGCGAATATAAGGTTCGACAATGTCCAGCCGTGGATAAACGTTGGTCGTGACATGAGGTAACTGTTTGAACCACAATGCCAAGGCAAACGTTTACCCACCGCTGAACATGGTCGACCCTTATTGTTACATTCCGTCGGAAAAGATCGTATAATTTGAGCATACATGCAGTACTTTCTGTACTTGATAACCTGTTCCATTAAAATAGCTGATTTATACAAACATATTCCGGGGCCGCAGTACACGTCGCGTGATGCAGGTGGTCGATCCTCCGCATCAATTTCAAAATTTCAGCGCAACGTTGTGAACTAGTATGGTGACGTAATTGCGCGTTCTAGTAACGTCATGAGACACATGCATTACGTAGGTGTTGGCTTGGCCCCGAAATGAACATTGCCTACAGCCATGGTCAAACAGCACGCGCTGAGCGTTTCAACACGTCTGTGAATGGTGTCGAACAACGTAGTCATGTAACAATATAAGGTTTGATCATGTCCAGCCGTGTGCAAACGTTTACTGTGGCCCGAGGGAACTGTTTGAACCCAAGGCCCCAGGCTGTATAGTGATATTGGCAAATAGTGTAGATCCAGATGAGCCGGCTCGTAACGAGCCGTCTCATCAGGATCTGCACTTTTTGTAATTAATTTTAATAATTTTGAGAACAAAAACATCCCATGTTCATAAATGGACTGGTCTGAAAATCATTTTGTGATGATTTAGATTGGTTGCAAAATTAACAAATCAAAATCCATTCCAGTTACTTATGGGTGAAAGGGTTAATCTGCGGAGGTTTGTCCGTGGATGTGCAAAAACAATGTTTAGCCCTTCGCGCCGTCGATAACGCACCCCACCCACCCCCCCCCCCCCCCACCCACTAAAATAATTCATGCGTACGGGCCTGTTGACCATGTATACATGCGAAATATTGTACCAACCCTGAAAACAACATGAGGTGGTCGTGGTGTCCGAGGTTGCGCGCCTTCAGCCGCCAGCGGATGAGTTCGTCGAGCGAGTCCTTGATATAAACCTCGTCATTATCGCTCACCACCACGCGCCGGAAGGGCGTGGTCCACTCAGACGTCTCGGGTGACTGCGGATGGAATGGAATGGTGCTTAACGGCCCACCAACACAAATAGTATCATTTAGGGTCAAGCAATTTAGATGAAGAATAAAATAATAGTAAAAATAATATGTGTTAGATGTGGTAGGCAACGGATGAAATGGACATATCGAATATATTGGAATGGACATAGACAATACCAGGTTGGTGTATTTTGATATCCACTTTATCAGGCAAGGCTAGTAAATGCGTAAGAATTCCGAGGCTCTCCGGTGAATTCCTACCGTTTCCGAGCCGAAGCGGGTAAACTTGATATCAAAAAACACTAACCTGGTATTCTATTTATCAGGTAAAGGGTTAAGCTACATAATGAGCAATTATGACGTGGTGTAGAATACCAGGCTTGATTATTTAGATATACCGTTAGCAGGCTCGACCAGTAGCCGATTTCACCAACATTGCAAAGTATACTTTTCTAGCAAAGTATACTTTGAGGGTGCAATCATTTATTTTTCCTGAAATGCATTATTTCCTATAGAACTAACTACTGTATATATTCGATGATTAAAAGTATGCAGAATTATTATACTGAATTTATTACATTATCACAGACAAAATGGCTGTGATAATGTAATAAATTCAGCATAATAAAAATTAATAAATTTATCCTAAAATTGAAAATTTCTCCCTCAAAGTATACTTTGCTAGAAAAGTATACTTTGCAATGTTGGTGAAACTGGAAACTGTAGTCACAGAGGTTCTATATTGGCATTTGTTTCAAAATACTGGCTGACTCACTTTAGTTTGATACTCATCTACATATCTAATTTCACGATGAACCACTTGCGCAAGTTGTCATATTGAGTGCCTTCCAGTAGACATATACTGCCGGATGAATGGGTGGTAGCGACACAGTTTCACACTTATTAGCAGAACGGGACAGAACATACTTTTATTTGAAGTCAAGTTACAATGTAACAACATGACTGAAATGGGTAAGCTATGAAGTTAGTTACATATAGAATACCAATGTAGTGTCTTCGGATATCAAGTTTATCAGGCAAGGCTAGGAAACGCGTATGAATCCTGAGGCTTCCCTTTCCCGGGGAATTCCTACCGTTTCTGAGCCGAGCCTGATAAACTTGATATCAAAAGACAATAGCCTGGTACATTATTTATCAGGTAACATTTTACGCTCGAAAATGACCACAGAGGACGTCCTTATATGTGGACGGAACGCATACTTGTTTACGTTGCGTCATTACACTGATGTCGTTCGGTAACGTCACGTGACGTAATCCGATCAATGGAACATCAGTTTTCACTTCATTATAACCCGGATGTTTGTATCAGCTACAACACTATGTTATCAGTTAGTATGTATTCGGTCAATACAGGGCAGGTTACCTGATAAACATAACATTGTGTACACTTACATCGGCAATAATGAACCTGGTAATAGCTATTGATATCGCCAGCGTTGGGTCGGCAATGCTCTTGTACAACATGTCGACGCCATTCACCACGTGCGAGAAGTACCTCTGGATGTTCTCTTTCGCGTCCTCGTCTTTCTGATCAGATGTGGGGGCACTGCTCGCTTTGTAGAACCTATAATAAAACACAAGCATTGCCATGATATAATTGTTAGAAGCAGGACGGGTGTTTCATTGATAGAATCGCAAACAGTGCAGATCCTGATTAGACTGCGCGGATGCGCAGGCTAATCTGGATCTACACTGGTCGCAAAACCCATAAGCCTCCTTTCTATAGTCACATACACACATCAGTATAGAACAAAACGAGAATGATATATAGAGAATACCAGGCTAGTGTCTTTTGATATCAAGTTTATCAGGCAAGACTAGGAAACGCGTAGGAATTCCGAGGCTTGCCGAGGAATTCCTACCGTTTCCGAGCCGAGCCTGATAAACTTGATATCAAAATACACTAGCCTGGTATTCTATTTATCAGGTAACGATTTATGCCCGAAAATGACATTAGATGACGTCGTATTCTATGGACATAACGCGGACTTGTTTACGTTGCGTCATTACACTGACGTCATTCGGTAACGTCACGTGACGTCATCCGACCAATGGAACGTCAGTTTTCACTTCGTTGTAACCCGGATGTTTATATCAGTGCAATGCCTGATACAACAATATGTTATCAGTCAGTACGTATTCGGTCAATGCAGGGCAGGTTACCTGATAAAATTATTTCTCGTTCAAATCTCCTAATGCTGTTTACATATCAACACTTCATAAAATACCAGATACGGTGGTATTTTTTTAAGTACGAGTAGTATGTCACTGCAACCTAAGCTGCACAAATGACCATGCATACATATTCGTCCCAGGCTGCACATGGCAATAGTATGCAATGAAAAGGGAAACAAACGTGGTGTTCGACTTGCAACCGCTTCATGCCAATAATTAATCACGTATTTTCTAACACTGTGACGCCGGCTCATTGCGAAGCATCACGATGGTATGTGCAGCGTTTTCGAACAGTTTTCATTTGTTTACAAATAACCATTTTCCGATTAACGGAATACACTAAAATCTTCCTTAAATAGTCCATAGAGAGTTACCTCACCTTTGGTAGATGGCGTAGTCGATCACGGCTAAGATCTCGATATTGTGTGACCCGCTACCAGGCAGCGTGTTTTCTCGAACTGTTTTCGCCTCACGTGTGAATGCCTTCGCTATGCGAGTGTTTGACGTTGGTGCTATAAGCAAAATACACGGTGATGATCTCTATGATATGATTTCCATTTAAACTGTTGTCGTATTATTTGGATGATCTCGATATGTACATGATATATATAGCATCTACGTTTTCCCACACAATCCTACATAGGTCATATACTAGATATTGTTACTGCGTTCATAGAAGGTACCACCACAGACAATGTAGATGTATGGAGTGATTAATAACCCAAAGTACAGGGGTGCCGGAAGCATCATAAGATTGGTCCGGCGAATCTACTGGGTGCCCCCGCTACCCACCCAACGTGAATGTTGTTACCACTCAGTTGAACCGTCTCGCCGAGACGGTTCAACTGAGTGGTAACAACGTACACTTCTGATGAGAAATCAGAAAAATTGCAGAAAAATATTTAAATTCCATTTGTTTATACATTAATTACAAATATGTTAAAATTATAGATCCGGCAGTGGCCGGACCTGCCGGACCTGTTCCATAGCCCCAGCCACAGTACGGTTGTCCACCCTAACGGTCGCTAAATCTTGCGGATTGTCTCTTCATACTGGACCATAGGCAGTGTTTTATCTACACGTTTTAGCCAGTGAGTCAAAATTAACATTTCTTAAAATTCAGTGAGTCATTCAATCGAAAAATAACAATATTTCAGAAGTTTAGTGAGTCAAATCTGACAAATCTGGGCATTTGACTCGTGATGTAGATGTAGATAAAACACTGCATATGCGCTCTCTAACAAACTACTTTATCATGCAATTATGTCATGCGGTGAACGACAAGACGAAGAAGACGACTCAGTTAAACGAACCATACACTTTAAACAATATAAATATTTAGTTGACACACAAGATGTCGTTCAAATATTTTTTTTTTTTTAAACATAGTTTATTGCATATAAATACAATAGGCTCGGGCTACAAGTTCTCTCAACATTAGTTACAGCCCTCACCTAAGTGTTACAAAGTACAATAATTCAACAGCAATGGCGATACATGAATACATGTATACAGGCATATAAACACGGATACAAACCAATAATCAAGTGATAAATATATGTTTACATAATGTATGGAAAGAAAACGGACAGAAAGGTAGAGAAGAGGTGGATAGTGAGATATGAGATTTGGAGAAAGAATAAAAGTTGTTTTTGTCGCCAAGTACATATACTAACATGAGCAAATCCATCAATGTATTAGTGCTAGTTGCAATAAATTTCAGTGATCATTAATAACCTGTGGTTGTGGATGATATTGGCAAATCGAATGGAATACATCGGATATTGGATTACGTTACATACATCTATCAACGAAGTTACTCAAATCGTTTTGTAGTTTTAATATAATTTTGTACAGAATTGAAGATAATAATATTGTTTTCATTGTTTTGTTCAGGTATGCCGTTCAAAAGCATGTGCGCGTTCAGGTTATGAAATCGTTGCAGTGACTGGCGTAGAATGAGACGCTGTGCATGATATTTGTTGCATTCAAAGAAGTAATGTTCAGCGTCTTCTACAATTTCGCTACACTCGCAGTAGGGAGTTTCTCTGATATGGTTATTGCAAAGATCGGAATTGAGACTGCTACATTTATTACGAAGTCTTGCATGCATAACTGACGAAAACCTGTCTCCCACTAAGTAATATGGTGGTATTTCATATTGAGTGTATAATTGTTTGGCGCATGCTGTTTTAAAGTGTCTAAGACTATCTACATTTCTCATTGAAGGATCAGTTTCATTCCAAAGTTGTACCACAGATGGTATAAATGATTGTTTGTATACTTCCAGTCGAGTAGTCGGGACATTTATATCAAATTGGTTTCTAAGGTTGTAACGAGATACGTTATTAACAGTGGGAGGAATCAGGTTGGAGATATAACTAGGTACTTGATTGTTGGTTGCTTTGTACATGATCGAAAGCTTTTGAATACTACGTCGAACAGATAAAAGTTGCCATCCAACTTCTTTCCTTAAATTATCAAGTGACACTGACCGTGTTAAACCGGTTACTATTCTCGCAGCTTCATTCTGAATTTTTTCCAATGAATCTTTTTCATATTCTGTACATCCATCCCAGACCGACGAAGCATATTCGAGTATAGGTCTCATATAAGATATATATATTTGGTTTAAAGACTGTCTGCTTATCTTAAATTTTAGGTTTCGCATTATTCCCAACACTCTCGCAGTCGAATTAATTATATTTTGTATATGTGTATGCCATTTCCCGTTATTGCTCAGCGTTAAACCGAGATGTTTATGGTCGTCGACAAAGGTTATAGGCGTGTTTTGAAAGATTAGGTTTACAGGTCGATCGAGTAGTCTTAGGGTTAAAAGCATCGCTTCAGTCTTGTTAGGATTGAAAAAACTGACCAACCATTGTTTAGCCCAAGTCAGCAATAGTTAGCAGGTCATATTTATTATGCCTTCTAGGTCATCAGTATTTGTTGTGGAAAATGATAGAGAACTGTCGTCAGCAAATAATCGAACAATACTTAGTAGATGGTCAGTTATATCGTTGGCATATATTAGAAATAGTAAAGGACCGAGCACCGAGCCTTGCGGTACGCCAGCAGTTATTAACTTGGTATCTGAGGTTGTGGACCGTATTGATACAGACTGTTTCCTATCCGACAAGTAGTTTTCGATCCAGTGTAAGATACAACCATTTAATCCATTTTGCCGTAACTTAAATAGTAATCCCCTATGCCATACTCTATCGAAAGCCTTAGAAATATCACAAAATACTATACATGTAGATTGCCTTTCATCAAATGCCTGACATATTTGATGGTGAATGTCTATAAGTTGGTATACCGTAGAATGGCCTGGTTCAAATACTTGCCTGTATCTCTGAAGTCGGCGGGCGTTCCAAACTTTCTCTCGCTTTTATATATACCGTACACCTTACTGAACGCGTCAGAAGCCGACACAACGTTTTTGACGAGTGACCATAATTTCTGCGCCTGTGCACTCCGACGTATACGCGAAGTGGAGTTCTCGTCCATGAGACGCATGTTATACTCGGTGTTGTTCGAGACAAATGTTCCCTCCTGTAGAAAATACAAACAAAAGAATGACATTCAATGGCTTCACACTTCAGAATTATTCTGTGGTTTGTGATGGCGAATTGTGATATCGTTAACATTTACCATGTTTGCACTGCTGAATTAAATTGTCCCGTCTGCTGTTCCGATTCTATTTTCCATTTCTTCTTATATACAAATGGTTTCACAGCTCGTAAAAATCATTTCCAGTGGAAATTGTGTAATAAGTACTGTCAAACCATGTGTTTATTATGAAAGAAGGCAACATATCAAAGAACAACAGAAGACAAGTTTCGTGTCCAGCATTCTCAGGGTTAACGCTGGTAGAATTCTAGATTTTAGCCCCGTCACACGAGACGGGCTTGTGGTCCGTATGTTTGTTCATCAACTAATATTGTACCAGAATAATTATCCTAATACAGGTCTACCGTTTACTGTGTTAGAAGCTTCCAGATTTCAGAAAGAAAGAGCGAACAGTATCTTACCAGATGACCAGCCTATGTTGGTTTGGGATTCATAATAAACAACAAAGGCATTCACAAGCTCACTAAGCACATGTTCAGCTATCTGTGTTATAGAGAATAGTAGGTTAGTGCCGTGAATGGGAACAAATATCCGGCAAGGCTCAAGAATTTCTTTATTTCTCATCAGAAGTATATGTTGTGGCCACTCATTTGAACCGTCTCGCCGAGACGGTTCAAATGAGTGGTCACAACATATACTTTGGTTCAGAAATAAGAAAAATAGATAGAGAATAGTAGGTTAGTGCAGTGAATGGGAAAAAATATCTGGCAAGGCTCAGGAAACAGGATGGGCGAGGCTCTGCCGAGCACATCCCGTTTCCGTGCCGCGCCAGATATTCTTTCCCATTCACAGCACTAACCTACTATTCTATTTATCCCGTCAACACCTACACATGGCTGTAAAATGCAAAAATTGTATTGACTGGATATCAAAAATGTTTCACGGCACCGTGTTTCACGGCACATACGCACTGTGTTGACGGGATAAACATTATATATGTATAGGGAAGATTATCAATGTTGACTCACCATTACAGGGTCACATTTGGCAACGGCATTGGCATTGTTGCAGGAAATGGTGAATATGGCACCGTGCTTGGTGTCTTGGTATTCGCCGGATAACTGAAACGACAATGTGTGGATATATTGACCAACAGACATATGCAACACACGTATATCATGGTCAGTAACATGGCATGTTTCATGCGACAACTGCTAACCATCGTGCTGAATAAAGATGGCTTCAGACGCCATGTTGAGATGTCATTGGGTGACGAATCATTCCATATCAAGAGAGTTACTTACTTGGTGTCGTGTTGGTGATGTCTTGTATGCAAGTGCTTTATTCTTAGATGTATGCATTGTCAGGTCGAACTGGTGATTAAATTACTACTGGACCGTGTTGTTCCTTCTTGTCTTGTGTGGTTTGTGTTTTGTGGTGTCGCTCTATTTCCTTTTGTCTTATGACTTCATAGAGATGTCGTGTCCTGCTATTCTTAATTCATGACATTGTCATGGTAAGTTAGTATGTACAATAATAGTACTTAAAAGTATGCTGTATAGCATTTGGACAATTAAACATTTAAAAGCATATAATCGTAACATTTCATTTTTCAATCTAACGCGAGTACTAGTAGTAATGATACTGGCAGACTCTGGTATTACTTACGTGGTTGCCAGGCAACGTCTGTTCCACGACTACAGGTATCCCCTTTCTAGACTTTCGGACAACGTACACGCCCGGTGTCTGGTGCACCCTTTGGTTGCGTTTTAAGTTCAGCTGGACCGGACTCCCCATGACATTAAAGTTTAGTGGAACTGCTCCCGGCAACTGGTCACTGCCGGACTTTGGTGACCCCGTCACCACTGAGTCTTCAAGGAGGGTGAAGTCCAGCGGCTCTGAAGCAACGTGAATTGATTGATTTAATGTTCGTGTGTAACCTTATCAACACATAAGGTCATTTAAGGCCGGGCCAACGGGTTGGACTGTCCCGTATTTAACATGTCCATCATGAGGGAAATTCATAAAATCAGAACTGAATATTTACAGAGAAATATATATTCAGCCCTGAAATTAGAATATCCTGACCTGGTGCCTGGTCCATACCAGACACTTAGCTCCAGCCCCAAAAGTAAGATGATCACTACTGATAATATTTGAATGGGGTAGAACAGGATTTAGCTCTCAAGTATCAGAAGACGAACATGTACACGAGGGAAGGGAACGTGAAACGTTGCTTCGACGGCAGAAATGGGCAGATCCAGATCAGCATGTGCAAGGAAAGTAACCAAGGATCTGGGGACCGTTTCACTAAACTTTGTACGACTAAAAGTGCAAAATTATGATAGTCTGTAAATTTCACATTAACAAAGTTAAGACAACAATTATTGAAGTTACATTTATTGAGCATAGGCTGCATATGCTCAATAAATGTAAATCCATCAATCGAAATTTCCAGATGATCCTAAATTTGCACTTACGAACATTTTAGTCGTACGAAGCTTAGTGAAACGGGCCCCTGATTTCTACATACATCATATTACAGTGGAGCCTTTCTAAACCGAACGTTATTTGTACCCATAATGTGTGGGCAATTATCATAGGTTTCATAGTTACTTATCGACGATTACACTGTCTGCTCTTGATCACATGGTACTGAAACATACGGTGGTACAGAGCGCACGCAATAGCTATCACGTGCGCACGTGATAGCTATCACGTGCGCACGAGATAGCTATTGCGTGCGCACGCGATAGCTATCACCCTATCGCGTGCGCAAGCAATAGAGTAATAGCTATCGCGTGCGCACGCAATAGCTATGCGTGCGCATGCAATAGTAAAACATATTTCCATGTCCCCTCTGTGCCACCGTAGAAACATGCCTTAGAGAGGTCACATATCTAGTTTACAGTGGAACATAATCTTCAGAAAAAAAAACAACGAAATAATGCCTATTAGTGACATTGAAAGTCGGTCCCATGGTGTCCGGTTTAGAGCGGTTGCCCTGTATAACAAATTCCATACTCGAAAACTCCACATTTTAGGTGAGAATAAACTACATTATTTTCATTTTCATTCTCCTGTATTTTTATTACGATCATGGCATTTACGACCATATGCGTGTATATAGTTATACTACAGTTGTCCCTTTAACTGTTGAAGTAGTGCATGCATGATTCAGATTGACACATTAAATTTATAGTAGTATATTTCTGTCATATACTTAACGTGATGATCAACACGTCTTAATGCACCTTTTGTGTCGTCTTAACTAAATACTTATTGCGTAAACAAGTGAGATACTTCCCACTAGCGACATAGATTTTAGTGCAATTTAAATGTATTAAGTGCAAATATGTAACAAATATATTAAGTCTATAGTCGACGATAACATTTATAGAAATAAATTAAAATCATTTCCAATGGGCATTATATAGTTCTTTTTTAAGATTATGTATTATATATCTCGTCTAATTTAAATAGTATTAACATGTTTATAAGTCGTCCTGACGCAATAAGTACAATAGGTATTTAAGATGACGTATAATGTATATTACGACAATGTACATATCATGTTATACAGTGGAACCTCTATAAACCGGACACCCTTGGGGCTCCCCAGGGTGTCCGGCTTAGACAGGCTCCACTGTAAATCAGGCATTGGATCATTCTGAGCCATAGTTGTCTGCTATGCGATCACGAACAGACGTTATCACCGGAGACAAAACACCAAGAACCCATCAAAAATAAGATCACAAGTGTTTTCTTGTACAAATGCATTTTCTATGTACAAGTATATTTCTTACTATTCCGTTTTGATCTTGGAGAAACAGCTGCAACTGATGAGAATAGTAAAACGAGAGGTAAAATATAATTCCAAACCACGTGCCTGTTTAAGGTATCCATTGCACAGGTGGGCTGTGTTTGTACTGAGCTTAATTATCATAATTAACAAAGAGATTTATATACTAACTCGCTGAATACAATAACACCATCATCATTTGATGAATGAGTCTCTCCCCGCAATAACACACCATGCGGTTTTGACAACCAACGGAAGCGCAAGCTTTCACGAGCGTTCACATACATTAATTCGTCAAGCAATAGCGACATTTCGTGCCATATTTAGGTACCGAAATTCTACGTACCAACATTTTGACTAGTATATACACTGGTACTGAAAACTAACGGGGTGACAAAGACTATGGTACGTTTTCGTGTGTATGTGTTATCGTGACTATGACGGGGAAGGTAATATTTTACGGCCCTATGGACAGTTCTGACGTGTGTTCGTAGTATAGGCTTACACGCGGATCGTTCTTCATAGAGATGATGGCTGATATGTTACACTGTAGCTCGGGAAACGCGGCTTATGGCATTTGTGGCCAGTCTAGCACATTCCAGCATCCCGATAAGCCCATACAGGGAGTGTTAGCTAAGAATGTCGTGCGTTTCACGAACTGAATGGCGAACAATGTAGACCCTGAACAGATTGCGTATTTCTGCACGTACATGCAGCCACGATATGGGATCACGTGGTATATTGTTTTAACTTGAGTAATGGCGGCGCCCATGAGGTATCAGGTAAATCTTATGTTTCATCAATACGACTGCGGTTTCTTCCTTTCAATGCTGACCGTGATCCAACCGTTAACACTACGAGTCTGCCAATACCAAGTTTATGTAGTTAGTCTGAAAATTCTGCAGAGAAATTTGAATCGGACGGAATCGAACGTTATTTAAACTTGGTCTGTCATAAATTCAAAAGTCTCAACCGAAATCACGGCATTAAAAAGCATAAATAAATAAATAAAAAGCTACGTGAAACACAACGAGTTATGAGCAACTTCCTTTGCGGTTGGGTTAGTAATATCCTAATATCCGGTCGAGCAACCTGAATGGCGGTACATGTATTTGTAATGTGTGTGGTGGAATAATGTGGCTCTACGCACGGCTGATATCATTTCCATACGCAAAATAATGAATCAGTAGTTAAGTGTGACTAACCTTTTTCTTTTTTTCTTTTTTTTACAATTTACGAACAGTTTGTAGTTCAGTGACACCGTTGTGATTGTTGTAATGTTGTTAATGTTCATTTTCTCTCAAATTCTTTCTGAACCCAGGAATATAATACCAAGGCATGTTGAATGTTATGTTAATTTTTTCTAAAAAATCATTGTAAAATATAGCAAACATAGTTTATTATATGTTTGTGTTTGGTAAAGAGCTTTCCTAAATGTGTTTATAATCAATTTATCATTTTCATTCAAAAAGGCGGTACACTGTGATTGTAAAAAAACTCTGGCTGCTATACACAAATGAAAAATAAAGTATGCATGGGTGGGAATGTTTTAAAAAGGGAATAAATCAGCCGATCCGCTTTATATTCAGATCAAATATGGCATGTAGGAGTTTAGCACAAAGTGCCAGGTTGATATAGACATTTCTTCTCTGAGCGCATTTCAAGGTTTGGTATAGTGCTCGTGAAACATAACCCTACATCACATTTGAATCAAATTCGAAATTTCAAAATCATATTTCTCTTAATGTAGGTTAAACAAAATCAGCCAAATTTACACATGTGATTCCGTGGTTCCGCTTGCATTCTCATACCGGATATATACCGGATTTGCATATGAAATACTGTAATAAAGTTGCCATGCCGGGGTGCCAGTATCTTTTGTTGTACACCGTCATAGTCGATCAATATTCATCGAAAAATGCATTAAATCGGTGATGTATGTGACTTGTTTCAAGTTCAGAACAATTAAAATGCATGGCCACTTCAATTGTCTGAACTTTCAGAATCCTGATGGTCACTGACCGTTCCATTTCAGTAGACTGTGGCATTGCATAAACTATTTGTTCTTAGATAATAATAATAATAATCGTTTATTCACTCAGGTCACATGACATGACAACTTGACGTATACAATATAATAATAGGATGGCACAATGGCAATACATGTCACAATCAAAATGCATTATTTACCTTACATGTACATGTACAATTTCTTAATATAATTATAGATTATTTTTTACAAGATAATGCATTACAATTGTGTATTAATGAATACTGGAAGATAATTAGAAACCACAGAGCGCTTACTATAGGGAGGGCACTGTTCATTCGTACATTTCAAAAACGTGTAATAAGAAATGTGTTAAAGAGACATTCGTATATGGCTTAGTCCCAGATCGGTCTGCGCATCACGCGTTCCAGTCGTGTGTAAACGGTGTTTGCAACTGGGATTTCATAAGTTGCGTATTTTACGATAAATTAATTAGCAACACCATGACATTTCCGCCTCCGAGCGTGGCCGGAGACGGGACTACGGTGTTGCATGCCTGTTTTACCTTAGCCTAAGAGTCACACCGTTGACCTCATAATGCGAAATCGAAAGATGAGAGCAACGGCTTAACATACAGAGTACATTTAAATGACATTTGTTATACGGAGTTGCTTTCACAGTGTAAAAAACATGGTGTATTACAAATAATAATACACTCGTGTAATAAATACACATGTTATATTACAATGATACGGTATGACATGTGAAACAGGTCGAAAGGCTGCATAAAACAGTTGCGACCAACGTAACCGCGGATCAGGCGGCGTTTCCACCGTCTGATCAGGGGTCACACTGCTCGTCGTTCAATAGTACATGCAACATTAATTAGAAAATACATTCATACTTAGACTGACAAACTTCGCAATATTGTTTAATTCTTTTACATTATGCGTGTTTAATAGCTGTTCATATTTTAATTATTCGGTCTATTGTAATAGTACGGTTTTATATACTTTTTACGGGCATTCTTAAATTCTCTACAACACATGATATAATGAAATTCGTCTCCTAAATCCTCTTTACACAAATTACATATTCTAAGATGTCTTTCTTTTGTAATCCAACGTCCAGTTTCAATAGGTAATTTATGATTTCTAGTCCTGAATGCAAAAATTGATTTATATTCGTTTTCGTTTAATACTAGCATGTATTTTTCAAGGGTCAGTGTCTCCTTAAATACCTTATAATTTGTATCATCGTTTACCTTATGTCACAGTCTCCATTGTTTAATATATAAGTCTTTCAATTTTTGTTTCATATTTAAGATTAGCCATTTCGGATTGGTTATATTTTGTGACGTCCATATGCCTATTTGACCACAGTCAATGAATATTTTTTGAAGATGTTTCAACCATTGGAAATCGGATGTTGAATTATTTTGTATACTCATAAGCATGTGATAAATGCAAGATGAAAGTGTTCGGTTATCAGGTTTTAGGAGTTTTGTCCAGAATGTAACAATTCTGGTATGTATGTCGACCTCTAAAGGGTATATGCCGAGCTCCCCATACACCATAGCAGTTGGGGTAGACGTTTTTAAATTTAACACGTGTTTATAATAATTTTGTTGCACCCTTTAAATTATCTCATTATTACCGAAACTCCATATTTCAGCACTATACAAAAGTATTGGTTTCACAGTTGTGTTGAAAATATAAATTTGTAAATCTATCGGTAGTGATAGCTGTCTTGATTTAGAGAGTAAACTGTACATTGCTTTAGTAGCTTGGTTGACTATATGATTTTTAGCGTTGAGGAACGACCCGGTTTTAGACATGTATATACCCAAGTATTTGTACTCATTTACAATTTCTAGAACGTTATTATTTAACATGAAGCGAGCGTTTAGTTTATTTTTTCTTTTACAAAATATCATAACTGTTGTCTTTTTAACATTTACTGTTAGTTTCCAATTAGTGCAGTATTCATGAAATACATTTAATGCGGTTTATAAATCTTTCTCGGTTTCACTTATAATTATTGTGTCGTCAGCATACAGAAGTAAAACAATATTTTGAGTCACATTGCAAACTCGTTATCTAGGTCGTTTCCCTTACAAGTTATACCGTTTATTTCATTATTTTCGATTTAAAAATTAATGAGAATAAAAGAGGGGACAATTTTTAACCCTGTCTAACTCAGATGTTACAGGAGAAAAAGTTACGTTTGCAGCCATTTGCTAAAACCCATGACTTAGCATGTTTATACATATTCTTTATTAGGACTAAGCACTTTCCATTAATACCATTGTTCAATAGTTTTATCCACAACCCATTTCTCCATACTTTATCGAATGCGGTTTTAAAATTGATAAAGGCACAATATAATTTCTTTTTACTCTTAAGCATTAGCTGAGTTAGCGCATATAGAACAACAATATTATTTGTTGTGGAACTGGCGTAAACCTGCTTGACAATCGCCGATTATGTTATGTCCTTCAACAAATTGTGTTAGTATATTGCTTATGATAGCTGTACAAAGTTTACCAAAGCAGCTAAGTAATGGTATAGGTCTATAATTCGAGGGATCATGTGTATCACCATTATTTTTATAAATAGGTTTTATTACACCGATTGTCCATATTTCCGGGACAAAACCTGTATCAAAAATAATCATGTTGAATAGTTTTTCGTATATATGTAGCATTAGGTCATCAGTGCATTTAATATGTCCATTCACTATTGAATCTAGTCCATTTGTTTTATCATTGTTTAGCTCTTCAAAATGTCTTCCCTCGTAATTGGGTTATTAATTTCTTCGTTTACTTCCATTTCGTTTTCAACAGTGTTCGTTTCGTGTTCTTCATGTTCGTCAGTTTGACCAATATTTTTAAAAGAGTATAGAGCATATTTAACGGGCAATCTACATCCGTTTTATTCTTCCTATTGTTTATTACACTCCAATATTCTTTGGGTTTACTGGTTTTAAGCTTTCGAAGCTTGTTCACTTTATTTCGTTTAAATTGTTTATAGTATTTATTTAGTGTTGACTTCTATTCTTTAAATTTAGAATTTAAAATACTTTTATTTTCGTCCGTTTTACGTAGTTTAAATTGAAATTTAGCCATATGGAAGTCCTTTCTAATCTTACGACAATGACTACCAAACCATACATTAGGTTTCTCCGCATGTGTTTGCTTTTTGCTAGGTTTAGATCCGAATGTTTCTTTTGCACACGTCGTAAATAATGTTCCTATGTCATTGACAATGTTATCTACATCGGACTGTGTTATTTTTTCGTTAGGGAAGAAAGCGAATGGTTAATTTCACGAACAATGTTGTCGTCAAAACTTCCAATGAATTCGTTTTTATCATTTTCTTTCCAAATGAAAAACTTATTTTCATATTCAGTAGGTGGTTTTGGTGTTTCCATCAATCCATTTATACTAAATGTTAACATTACTGGGTTATGTGCGTCTGAATACATTTTGCAGAACTCTAGCGCACTGAATAATCGTTAATAAATGGAAATATGCTTCAGTTGGCGAACATATGAAATAGTCAACGGTACTCGCGTCTTTACATGTTTGTTTACCAATTTGTTTGTCATGCCCTGTTCTGCCATTTAAAATATATATGTTATTGCATTTGCAGAATCCTATTAGATCATATCCGAAACCGTTTGTACCAGCGTCAGAACTATTTCGCTCAACAGATATGTTCGATGTCTGAAAAAATTATAAAAGTTCCGTATGCTCATCAGCAATAAAATCCATGTTATGCTCATTGCACAGAAAAACGTCAATATTCGTGCTTTCATTTAATTGACCGGTCCTACTATTAGTATCTCCTATTATAAACATACGCTTATATTTTTAGAGAGCATGTTTATCTCCCTTTGTAGCTCTAAGTATGGATCGACAGATGCATACTTGGTGCGTTCAGGGGGAATGTAGACAGCTCCACATAAGACGTAATCATTAGAACTAATTAAATGCTTAGATATTGTAAACCATAACACAAGTTTGCATTCTGTTTTTATTTCTCGTACATGTTTAAAATATATGGATTTGATTGCAACTGCAATCCCGCCAGATTTACGTTTCATAATGTGATTTCGGTTTTTAAATAAACATTTGTAGTTATTTATATTTATTGACTGGCAAACCAAGTCATCGAGTTTTGTTTCTTGTAAACAAATAATGTCGTTTGCAGCTATTAAAGATTTTAATTCTGGGTAGAGCTGCCTCGTTTTCAGACCGCAGACGTTTAGTGATACGATTCTAAATTCCTGCATATCTAAACCACTATTTACCCTGGTCACAATTACCACGGCATGCTTTGTATTCACTGCCATATATACAGGTACGCCTTCCCACTCTATCCTATATATTTACATTACTGCGTGGCGATTTGTCCGTGCTATTATTGTTCAGTGAAGGATAATTACCGCTCGACTGACAAGTCGGTCGATAATTTACCTGTGTTTGCCAATACAGTTCCGCCTGATGAAATATGCACTGGCACGTCGGGTAATTGTGACTGATTTGTGTTTATTGTATTTGCGTATAGTTGACACTGCCTCTCCGGTATGGACTTATCATTATCTATGCTGATGGGCGGTGCGACAAAACTAGTTTTCACAGGCAATTCGCTGTGACTTACACTGTTAGTCGAGTTTAAAGTGCATTCATCAGTATGTTGTGTATTGACGACAGTGGAGTCACACTGGTTGCTATCTAATGATTCACCGTGTTTGTCCGTGGCTGGTATTGATTTGTTGTGTCTATCTACGCTGGTTGTTGGGAGTTCTAGGTTGTTTGTTTTCACATGGGGGCAAGTATTGGGGTTCACGCTCGGCATTGACATTTGATCTGTTGGAGTTTGCACGTGTCTATGCATATGTTCACTGGCGGCCGTTTTTACTATTGGGCTGTGGTTTCCGTATGTTCACGTATGTGTAATCATGGGGACAGGGGAATGTGGGATTGCGGGGGCCTCCGATTCGCTGTCGCTGGTGTATTCACGGGCCCGTTTCCCCTGTGCCTGTTCGTTCATTACTGGTGATGTGGCCTTTTTCTGCAAGTGTAATCGTGGCGGTTGTTTCTGTCAAAATGTTAAATCGGTTAGATGTTGTGAAGTCGGATGATTTATTCTGCGGAAATTGGTTTTGTGTCGGTCCGAGTATGTCTGTTCTTCGTTGCCTGTCTGTCTGGTTGCCTGTCTAGATCATTTGTTGTTTTTTCTCCTTTCAAGGTTCAATATACTATAGCCTGATAATGTCCAACATAATATTGAATGGAAGAATATGAATGCATGGGAGATTGGTGACAATTAAGAAGATCGTGAGTTTCGACTTTGTCCGTGAGCGCAATGGAACCAGTTTTTTTCCTGTTGGACAGTCGCACGTTAGCCCGATATTATTATGTAAACATAATTCATGCATATTTACTCTGCTCGAACTTAGACGGGACATGTTCACGTATACTTTCATTTGTATTTGAGTGTTTGTATATTTTGTAAACTGTTGAAGCTTTGCATACTATAGCGTTCCATGTTACTAAATAAGAAGAACAACCTGGACCACTTTATATCATACGGAGCCCCACAGGGGACATGTATTTGCTTTATTAATTCGTTCACACGAAACAACAACCCTCAATTTAACAATTCGTTCTCTCGAGTTAATAATTCGGTACCACGATATAACAATTTCTTTCCCACGAATTAACGGGAACGAATTGTTATTTCGTGGGAACGAATTGTTAAATTGAGGGAACGAATTGTTAATTCGTGGGAACGAATTGTTAAATTTAGGGAACGAATTGTTATTTCGTGGGAACGAATTAATAAAAAAAAGAATTATACGTCCCCTGCGGGGCTTCGTAATATCATACCTGCAACGGGTGGCAAATGATGTCCCAAATGGCAACAACTTTATCGTTGTTAAGCTATCTGTAGATATTATTTACCTGTACTATCATTCAATAGTGTACAAGCCCGGCTTTGACTATATTGTTTCCTGAAATCTGACAAATAAACATAGCGGCCATTCGTATTTAATTTTCATCGAGAATCTATTGAAACGGCTCTCTTAAAAATGAGCCTACTTTTTACTTCGTGAATTATGGTTCAATACTGATTTTACTGCGAAAATAAACCCATGTTAAATCCCCATATACATCAGTGAAGATGTCATTGGTGTCTATAGATGGGTATTTGACATGGGAATGTTTTTTTATAATTTCAGAAAAAGTGGACCGATTTTCAAAATGTAACTTTTGTTTTCTTAGTTAGATAATTTCCAAGCTAGCAAGACATGTTTCAGAAGTAAGATTCCATTTTTTGTATATATCCCGTTCTTTGTAATCACTTTATATTACCAAAAGGCAAATTTCAACAATTCAGTAATTTTACTGAATCACTGACACTTCTAATGAATTTAATGATGACGATAACGTGAGAACATCATTGCTGTGTCGCCATTAGCAACGTCATTTGGAACATCGTAATTTTGTTTGCTTCGTTAGCGCATAATACGAATACGGCATTGCGGTGATGAGACCAACCAATTAAATTCATAGCGGGTGTTATTACACGTGTGTCATATCAGATTTATGGAATGGGCTACAGCGTGGCATAACAAGGTTATCATATGATAATTCCAGCACAAAAAATATTTACACAATTCCCTAACATTTGATTGGCCCGTAGCAAGTCTCTGTCCAAAATGTATATCCCAGTAAACTCCCACGCCGAACTACTTTCCGTAACCGTGAGGCGCAGTTAAAATAATTCTTAAGAAAACGGAAAATAAACACATTTTCTTGATGAATTTATTTCAAATGCTGGAATTATAAGGAAGGAATGGCCTTTTTGTGGAATTTGTCGGGATATAAACTTGGAAAAGTCGCGGGAATACTGGACGAGGCCTTCCGGCCTTCGTCCAGTATTCTCGCGACTTTTCCAAGTTTACACCCCGATAAATTCCACAAAAAGGCCATTCATTCCCATAATAAGTTTAAAGTTGCCATGTTGAATCCCTGTTCCGTGCCATTTTTATATTTTTTATTCAAAAAGCCACGTGACTTAAAGGATGATTTCGATTGGATGCGCACCTAATATGTATGCGCCCCAAACGTATTCATGTCATATCAGAGAAGGTTTTCAAATGTAGTTGGATTCATTTTTAGCAGTTGTTAAAACAGTATATTGGTGAACTTGTCTTGGATGTTGATATATGGTTATTCTATTTCTTCTATACTATATATATTTATAGCCATGCATATTCGACATAATTATCGAGTATAAATATGTAGCCTCTTTGTGTGCGTAATTCATTGACCAAAATGTCTGTATATCTCTGTACGTAGGCGGGCTGGTGGTCAATGAATTATGTGCCGGTTTTCCCCTCCACTTTCTGCTCAGCCACCGGTCTGCCCGCCCACCCGACTGTACACGGTCGCGCCCTTCTATCTGCATATATTCCCTGCCTGGCAGTGCGGATAAAGGAAGGCGGAAAGACCTGTGGCTGGGCATGTCGTCCTATGCTGGGCCACGTACAGCGTTGTTGGTGTTTATATACATTATGTATATGCATGGTGTAGATGACCTATATCAACTAAACTATCTTTATTCCTTCACAATGACCGCGTTAAGGACATAGGTCATAGAAAGATATTTACTTCGTAAGAGTAATGTGATATATGAACATAAGGTATGTGAATATTCTCTTGTTACTGTATATACTATATGGTGCACTGAGTTTCCGTCTCCGCTATCTCGGTCATACTTGTATGTACAAGCCATCGTACAAATTCACAACTTCGAGCGTTTGACACATACAACAAATAATATGGCATACACATTAATTAAATTTGGTGCAATACAAAATAGACATATATGACAACAGCGTACTATAAATATTATACCAGCATACTTTACAACAGGTGAGATATCGAAGTATTTCTCCCATCAATAAATTTCAATGTGTATTTTTTTTCAATCTGGTGCACACTCATTGTTAGAGTACATGTACGTGTTATCACAAATAAAGCCCGATTAACTCGCATCGTAGGTAAGTAGACGCCAGTGACAATGCACTCAGCTAACTGCTTACATATCACTGGATTTGATACAGAATGTATGGTAATACAGGTATATATCTACAGCACTGTGTATTATCTTACTTTTACACAGCTATTACTAGATTCTCAAAAAAATTATAAAGGGTAAACGAACTCTTCAGAAATCAGACTTTGTCTATATGTGTATAGTACGTTGTTCTGTAATGTTGTTGGAACATATTGTACCAACTTTTATTTATATGCATTTTATTATTATTATTATGTGTGGTATGTGTCCAACGCCACAATCTGTAAATATGACTGATGGCTTGTACACACTAAGATGGCCGACAAAGCAACTGCATGCCCCTTATAGGATACAGTAACAAGCGAATAGTCGCATATATTTTCAACATATATCCCGTCCCATTTAGGAACCAATGATGTTTGAATCGAATGATGATCAGGGGTCAGACGGGTCGTTAAACGCTCAAGCGCGAAGTATACATACTATCTTCGCAATTTGAATACTGTTCAGTGACATTCATGTTTGTTTTCATTATATAGCCACGACGTGCAAGTCCCATAATTGTGATCAAATCGGTTTAACATTCTGTATTATTATATGACTTAAGTATTTCAGTCATTCTCATTGGCCGAAACACGACCACGTGATTATATACAAATTTAATGTACACCTCTGAACGGTTTGTTTACACGAATAAGCACTCTCGGACTGCGAGACCGGTCCGAGATGTGTTTATTCATGTAAACAAACCTATTGTTCACCTCCTTAGAGGTTTTTGTAGAAAAACAAAATTAAAATTTAAGAAAAAAATTGTTTAAATAATTATTGAAAATTGTGTGAAACCAAAAAAAAGTGAACCGGATATTTTCGGCCGGATATTTTGAAAAAAATATTTTAAAATTTAAAAAACATTTGTTTTTAAATAATTATTGAAAATTGTGTGAAACCAAAAAAAGGTGAATTTTTTTTTCCACTGGATATTTTGAAAAAAATATTGGCCAGAATTATTTAAATATGGGGCCAAAAAGTGTCATATAATAAAACAATTATTGTCTTTTGAGTCGGTGTACATGAGATTTACGGGCCTTCGAAAAATGATGTTCACCTCCGCCTTCGGCGTCGGTGAAAATCACTTTTCTCAGGTCCGTAAACCTCATGTACACCTCCTCAAAAGACAATAATTCTATATTATTCATCATTTCTGAAAAAGAATAGTTGTTGGTGTATAGTAGAAACACGAACTTTCGCATAGTTGCAGTCCTTGCTGATCCTAGGTGTTGTAGCTATGGAGCCCAAATTACAATTTTCGAAAAAAAAATCAAAAAAAAAGATTTTTTTTTTTTTTTTTTTTCGAAAATTGTAATTCCACCATGGATTTGTTTAATGCCGCCAAATCTGTAATTCGTGAATATGGGTGTGGTCACAAGGTGTGAAAACGCGAAAATGCGTAGTATTGTACCCCCTGACTTTGTCGGAATGATATAGTCCGTCCGTCCGGAGTTATATCTACAAGACCTTTTGGTGGATTTTTGAAGAAGTAATCACCAATGATTGTCATCATCAGAGGAAGAACCACACATACGAAACATGTCCGTACGTCCAAGTCAAAGTCGCAATTCGAGGCTACATGTCAAAAATGGTAACAGAATTTCCATCTGTGGACATATATCCAAAAATGTCTAGTGGATTTTCGAATAGCCAATCGTAATACCCAGGTCAAACATGGGAACAAAATGTCTATTTCATACCATATATCCAAATATTACGATGGATTTTCAAATAGATACGCACAAGACGTTTGTCATCATTAAACAACGTGACACATGCAAGAATCTGGTATCTATGTACAAGGTCAATGATTACGCTTAATTAAATGCGATTTTCTTGCTATTCAGAGGGTGTGTCCGAGAGCATGATTTGATTGGTCGAAGGAAACATGCCCTTGTGGTGTTAAGTACTGACGTCATTTCTGCAACTATGGAAAACACGGGAGTGGTGCAAATTAATGCCGCTCTCTTGAACCGAGTGGTGTAATTCTCCGTTATATGTGTGTAAACTATTGGCTGAAATACAAATATTAAATCGCATTTACGAAACTATTATATTTGAAACAAATGTGTTTGTTCTATAAAGTCAGGTTTGAAATCAAACACATGTTGGGTTTTCATATGCTTTGGCCGCCATCTTGGTATTTTGCGGCCATTTTAATATACTATTATGATACAATGTCAATGTCTGTGGTCATTTAGGGTATATTTGGCAAATATGTAGTTTTGGTTACATAAGATCTTTACCTTAATTTGTTTTAAATACATATACATATAGCTGCCAGTTACCATAAATTTGCGCTGAATAAACTATATGTTCGAGTAATGCTCGTAGTCATTATTATGTGTTATACATTATAATTATCGAGTCTCATTTTGGACAGACGCACAGAAACACGGCGTGACGAAGCCGCCGGTAGAGTGACGTGTGCGTGAGTAATTGCGCCATTTCTCCAGTCACAGCCACAGTTAATGTTCTGGCGCTGAACATTTCGTCCCCGTTCTCCATACACCAACTGCGTCTGACATGGCGAATCTATTTGCTGAAAAGCAACATGCTCAGCTTTATCTGAAGTACAGACCAGGCTACCCTGATTACTTGTACAAACCAATCATCGACTACTGCTTGTCTGGAGGTGGGGACTTCTCGTTTGACCTGGCTGTAGATGTCGCATGTGGGAGTGGACAGGGCACTCTACCCTTATGCCAGCTTTTCAAAGCCGCCATTGGCGTAGATATCAGTGAGGAACAGATTTCCGCCGTGCCGTCCGACGCGAACAGTTACGGGAACGTGACGTTCCGAGTCGGCTCTGCCGAAGAGTTGTCTTTCCTTTCTGATAACTCGGTAGACTTGCTAACTGCTGCTGCTTCATTAAACTGGCTACGCCTGGATGCGTTTTACCCCGAATTGAAACGGGTGCTCAAGCCGGGCGGCGTGTTTGCTGCCTATGGATACGACATACCCGTCCTCTCGGTGCCAGAAGCCGAACAACTTAACACCGAGGTAGGTCTTCACGCAAACGTTGAAATGGTTGTCCTGTTCGCGCAATCGGTAACGAACGCGTTCCTCACCAATGCCGGTCAGTATGTGAGGTGGTAGGGTGGTTGCCCGATCGGACGAGTGGGGTTCCTCCTGTAACTCCGGCTTCCTCCTACATTAATGACCGGCCCGTACGCCTCAATCTGTGTCACCGAAAAGCATTTGTATATTATTAAGTGCTATCGCGCTGTTTGTAATCGTTGTAAAATAAATAATGTTTAAAATAAACGTTGAAATGCATATCAGTATCCCGTTTTGACTGTTCATCAATTTACCCGTCAGATTTGCGTCAGAAAGATTTCAACAGTTTATTTAACCTGTCACAACTAGGTGATGCTTGATAGGAAATGTCAACTGTGTTATAAAGTTTCTTCTTTTTCATTGTCGATGCTGTTTCTATTGCCACCCTACGAAGCGAAGGGGACGTAGAATTATTTTGTTATTAATACCTTCCCACGAAATAACAATTCGTTCCCTTAATTTAACAATTCGTTCCCTGGAATTACCAATTCCCACAATTTAACAATTCGTTCCCACGAATTAACAATTCGTTCCCTCAATTTAACAATTCGTTCCCACGAATTACCAATTCGTTGCCACGAATTAACAATTCGTTCCCTCAATTTATCAATTCGTTCCCACGAATTAACAATTCGTTCCCACGGGAACGAATTGTTAATTCGTGGGAACGAATTGTTATGTCATGGGACCGAATTATTAATTCGAGGGAACAAATTGTTAATTCGAGGGAACAAATTGTTAAATTGAGGGAACGAATTGTCATTTCGTGGGAACGAATTGTTAATTCGAGGGAACGAATTGTTATATCGTGGGCACGAATTGTTAATTCGAGGGAACAAATTGTTAAATTGAGAGAACGAATTGTTATTTCGTGAGAACGAATTAATAAAAAAAATCCATGTCCCCTGCGGGGCTCAGTACCACCCACACCACTCACATTCAGCCCTTCATGTAAGTGTTTGCAATACAATAAATCTTGTAATTGAATGTTCTCTTCTTTTAGTTCATTTACGGCCTAATCGGTGACTGCTGGGATAGTAGGACGTTATACAGACCACGTATTTCACAGTTCCCGGAGTTTAAAAGGTGAGATTACCAGAACAGAACAGAACATATTGTAATGAACACCCCAGCCCTTGTTGGCAGCACGGTAGTGTTATTACTGTCCATCTGGATTTCAAGTTAACAATAACGAGCGTCTGAACTCATACTTATTTATTAATGCAAGAGCTAGCCTCGTGTCAGGATGGCTCAAATGAACTTATAGTATGGTGTATTTAGCCCTAAATAGGGGTGAACCCGGAAAAATTGCGGACACAGTTTAAACTTTGCCAGAATGACTAGAATAATATGTAAAGGAAGTAAAAAAAGTTCCCCGAGTTTCCCGGGGGTGGAAGGCATCTAATTTGCATATTTTCAAGATGGTCGCCATAAAAATAGTAAAAATACAGGTTTTGAACGGAAACAGCTAGAAACAGTTTCAATGTGTCTAATTTATCTAATTAAAGTATGGGAAACTGATTGTTGAGGTTTCTGAGAGGATTTAAAAACTATAAGTCATCTAATTTGCATATTTTCAAGATGGCCGCCATAAAAATAGTAAAAAAAAGGTGGTTTTAAACAAAAACGGCTAGAAAAATGTTCTGGGTGTCTAATTTCACTAATTTAAGTATGGAAACTGATTTTTTTAGGTTTCTGAGTGGATTTAAAAATCGCAATGCACCTAATTTGCATATTTTCAAAATGTCCGCCATCTGAAAAGCCAAAATCTTAACATTTGAATTGGGAGGACCAGACACGTGATCAAGCCAACTAAGCTGACTGGAATGATGATGAAAATACATTTTTGGAAGTTTTTGGGTGAGTATATTCATGTACTGAAATAAACATAAGCTTGAATAATGGACTGAAACATGAAATTGAATGGCCTGCATACAGTGGCATGTAGGCCTACATGTACATGTACAATTATACATTGCAGCCATATTTCGTAACAAGATCAACAGCAGTGACTTCGACTCCTGGGATCAGAGAATACAAGTCCAGAAAGTTATTCCACACTTCAAATGTACCCTGTTTATTTTGGTTTGTATCCTCATGTTACTGTGGGTGCCGAAAACTCAGCGGCTGAAATTGAAAACAACAACAACAAGAGCAACAACAACAACAACAAACAAAAGTTCTTGAGCGGGCAAAGTCAAATACAATTTAGGTCCCACACACCCTCCCTGGTAATAACTAGTTCCGATAAACTGTTGTACATTCCATGTATCAAATCATGTATCAAATCATTAAGAGAATTAATGGTTTGAAGGATAGATCTTAGAATTATTATTAATTATTACAGTGGCAGGTTACATTTGTTTACATTTTCATATGGACAGGGTGCATAATACAGTAAAAGTATCATGTTCAACTGACACAGAGAGTACACGAATGTCAGATAGAGAGAGAATGCGAGAGAGAGGTGCGAGATTTGGAGAGGGATTAGTGGAATGGAGAGGGGGAGAGCGGCATAGAAAGGGGTGGGGTGGGGTAGAGCGAAATTGTGAAATTTGATAAAATGCAATTCTTGTAAATATATTTCATTACATTATGTACATGTTATGAGATCACATGTTGTGAGGGTGTTTACAGGGTCCGTGATCATAAAACTTCAAGCACATTCTCCAAACTCATACTGGAAATCTGGGAAATTGGTTGGTCGAATAAAATTTTGCTGATTCAGTATAAGAATGGAGAACGTACTCAAATTGTTTTATGATCACGGGCCGGTGGGTGTTCGGTTCATGGTATCTGTATCAAATGGAAATTTATTTGTTGTAATTATTTGCAGCCACATTAATTTTTAAACCAAAGTTTGTGAAAAGCTGGCAACACCCGTGTGACACATGTCGTCTCATTCATGCTCCAAACTGAAATTCACACCATCAACTTTATTTGCAGGCTCATGGAGACTTGCCATTGCTGTATATTCTGCTCCCTATCATTGGAAGATGGACGAGATGTTAATCGAGTTAGCCAGCTGGGCCGATCTACCATCATAGCCGCTAGCAATCGCAGGAATGACGGTTATAGCAGCAGCCATTCAAGATACTGATCCTGTGATAGTGCACAGTGATTGTCGCAAAAATTATACACGAGAATCAAGTATAAAGGCACATATCAAGAACCAGCATGAAAGAGATGAAGTACATGTAACAGTTGGATCCAACCCAAATTTACGTTCAAAATGCATTGAAACTTTTGATTTCCAAAAACACTGTCTATTTTGTGGTCTTGAGGCTCAGGAGCCCAGGAAGTTGGTGGGGCTTAAGCGGAAACACAATACTGTATACCAGTGTCAAACATTACCATTTGGGGACAAAATTAAGAAACATGCAGTACAGCGTAATGACAAAGTTGGGGAAGAAGTTCTGGCCCGGTTATCAAACACGATAGACTTGGTTGCAGCAGAAGGACGTTATCATAATAATTGTCGAATCAATTTTTTTCGCACAACAAGGCCAAAATCAGAAAGTGTTGCCAACAAAGACAAAGCATTTGACTGTCTGATAGAATTCCTTAAGGAAAATGAGGAGTGTCAATATTCCATTTGTGAGCTGGAGGATATCATGACAGAATACCTTGATGATGGAGTTGAAGGATATTCGCGCAAAACTTTGATCACAAAACTAAAATCACACTTCCAAACATCCATACTTGTAACCCAGTTGAATGGAAAGGACAGCTTAGTGGTGTTTAGAGATGCATTCAGTAATATTGTACATGATAAGTGGTATACAGACAAACTAGTTGATCAGAATGCTGAAAAAAAACGTATAACTCTTGCAGCATCCAAGCTTGTAGCAGCCGACATTAAAGCAACTATAAATGATTGTGACAAATACCCGTCTCCTTCTTCACTCAATACGATGGAGGAGGATACAGTTCCTGAAACTCTTGAAACATTGATTAAAGGTATTATCAGTCAGCCAGGCAAAAGTGTAGGCAAAAGTGTATCCAAAGTAAATGAGAAAAAATGTTTGGCCATAGAACAAATGATACTGTCTGCAGTGCGTCCAAGGTCATATTTGTCACCATTTTCTAATTGCTCTAGGTGTATATTTGTACAGAAAGTATGACTCGAAAATGATGTTAGACATGTTACATGCATTTGGAATGTGTTGCTCATATGATGAAGCTAGACGCTACCAATCATCACTTTTACTTGCAGAAAGTACATTTCCAGACAACGAAGAGGCATTTATACAGTTTGCATTTGATAATGCAGACTGGAATGTATCCTCATTGGATGGAAATAAATCATTTCACAGTATGGGTGGAATCAAATGCACTACACCACGCAGTGATGAAACCTCATCTAATTCCCTCGATGTACCGCGCCTGAAACATGTTCCACCTGCAGCAGAAATGGGAACATTTGGTTATATCCCTGTCAAGGTGTACAGCAAACCTGCAAAGACTGGTCTCAAAATGGTCATTGGTCGTAAGATTGATCTTGGCAAGTTTAAAGTGAACCCAGAGGTGAAGGCAACAATACACCTTGATTCTATGTGGCTCGCATCTCCAGCTCTAGGTATCAAGTCTATCCCCGGCTGGGGTGGTTTCAATCATCTAGTTACAGAACTAGACAGTGTGTTTTCAAGTAAGTGATGTGGTTGCCCTTTCCACCATTCATTAACTTAGATCCAAACAACCTCAGTGCAGTATACACAGCATTGCTCTTTGCTCAGAACGAGTCAACCAAATACAACCGCAAGTACTGTGTTGTCACATTTGATCAACCATTGTTTATCAAAGCCATAGATGTCATAGCTGCTAGTCCTGAACTATCGAGTGTAGTTGCTCGGCTTGGTGGATTTCATTTGCTCATGTCATTTATGGGGGGCACTGGTTTCATAATGTCAGGAAGTGGACTGGAAGAGTTATGGAGAACTGTGTATGGTAATGAAAGTGTCACACACATGCTTGATGGCCATTCATATGCACGTGCATTGCGGATCCATAGGCTCACCGCTCAGGCATCATCACGATCCTGCTGGAGAAGCCAGAAGCAATGGATGGAGTCGATCTGGGCACGTTACATCAGTTATGGAAGAATATGATGTCCGAGGAGATAGCACATAGTAATGCAGTTGTTCACCCTGCTGTGCTACAACTCACTGAAAGATTGAACCAATTATTCCAGAAAGCCAGTAGTCAAAGTAGGACAGCTAAATTGTGGATACAATATATGGAGCAAGTATCTCGATGCTACAGTTTGTGCGTGCCGAGCGCAGCGGCTACTTTTCAACTTCACATTCAAACCATCAGTCAAATGCAGCCATTCTTCCATGCTGCAGGGCGTCTTCCATATGCAAAGTCATCACAGGTGTACCTACAGGTAATGGAGGATCTGGAGAAGAAAATGCCACCGGAAGACTGGAAGAAGTTCACTGAAGAAGGCTATTTCACCATTCGTAGAACAAGCAAGTTTTGGTCAGGTGTATGGTCCGACATGACTATAGAACAGGTCTTGATGAGAGGGATGAAGACCAGTGGAGGACTTACACGTGGACGCCATATAACTGACAGCACAGTCGCACAGTGGATTGGCGCCGTACCACTTTGTCTACCAATGTGTGAGGCACTGGAGGATCTCTCGGGTGTGAACTACGAATCAGCAAACCAACATCGTCCGCAAAAAGATCATGCAGAACTGAAGCCTGCCAGACTGACACAAGACAATACTGACAGGAAGCACCTGGTTGAGTGGTTAAGGACACACAGCCCATTTTATTATACAGACAAGCTTGTATCAATCTTCAGCGGAGTTGAGGCAGATTCCAGTGTAACATGTGACGATGCTGTCAACATCGGGATGAAACAACAACAAGACATATTGGGGAAGAGTGTAGCAGACCTGAAGCTAAAGCGCAAGAACAGAGTTGTACCACTGTCGGCAATGAGGGCCACTATAAAGGTGCGCAATGAGCCAGTCGTCGTCAATGAACAACAGATGTTGAACAGAATTATAGCTGTATTACAAACAAGCAACGAGTTGAGAAACTTCGTCCATTACGAGTTTGTGAACTATGCCCCTTCTCTGTTTGATGCAGTGTCCATGAGAAAGACAGCAAAGGCTGCTCTAAATCGTATCCTTGATGTAGAGTCTCATCTTGTTGATCCACCTGCTCCAGAATCAGTTCCTATAGTTATTGATGGCGGGTACCTTCTGCATGCAGTTGTCTGGAAAACGCCCTGCTTATATGCGGATGTGATAGAGGGGTATGTCACCTATTTACAAAGGCATTACATAAATCGCCCTGTCACTGTAGTATTTGATGGATATGATTCCAATCATAGCACAAAGGTAGTGGAACAATCTCGGAGATCCAACAAGAAAACACATCTGCAACCATCGAAGTGTCTCCACAGATCAGCACATCCACAAAGCAGGAAGAGTTTACTGGGAATGGCAGCAACAAGGCATCTCTCATTAAGCTTCTTTCCAAAGAGCTCAGCACTGTTGGCATTGCTACTCGACAAGCTTCAGCTGATGCAGACAACCTTATTGTCAGCACATCCCTAGGTTACAGTGATACCGACCCTGGTGTTCATGTTTTGTGCAATGATACGGATGTCCTGATTTCCTTGCTTGACCGCAAACCTCCAAATGAATCGGGTTATACTCATTCACCCTCAGCTGCTGGCAACGCTCGGTATGTCGACATTGACAAGCTTCAGATCTCTATGGGAAAGCTGAAAGATGTAATCTCTTCGCCCATGCCTTCACAGGAACAGATACAACATCTGCAGCATACCGCCGTGGTAAGGCACAGGCATGTGATCTACTGAAAAAGAGGCCATCTCTGAGAGAGGAAATGTCAGTATTCTACAAGACTGATGCATCACAAGAGGAAATTGCTGTTGCTGGTGAACACTTTTTTCTAGCATGGTATGACATAGAGCGTTTCGGATCACTAAACAAGGCTAGATTCTTCAAGCTGAAACAGATGATTGCCAAACAGTCAGTCTCAAAACCTATCAATCTTGCTGTCCTCCCTCCAACTTCAGGTTCATCTAAGCAACACAGTCTACGAGCACATTACCTTGTTCAGCAATGTCGCGGTGCTGAGCTGGATGCACCAAATGGGGCTGGGAGTTGCGTGCAGATGTACTAGTTCCAGTTGGCTCTGAAAATCCATCTGCTCCACAGAGACTACTGGAACTAATACATTGCAATTGTAAACTGGGATGCAAAATGGCCTCTTGCAAATGTAGGAAGGCAGGGCGTGCATGTACACCTATGTGTGGGACATGTCTTGGGGAAACGTGCAGCAATATCCCAATTGTAGAGGATAGTGACTGAACAGGTGATGGTATTACCGTAATTACCCATAAATATTCGGACGACCTATTCAATTGCTCTAAGTGTCCTAAACTGTATGTTGTCATGTTATGCCATCAAGGCATTCTGTCAAGGTGCAAACAGCGCAGTGCAGCTGTGCTCAGCCTCGGCCAATCAAATTTGCGGATTTCGAGATTGAGATTGGAGAACGTACTCCAAAAATTTGGTGGTCACAGCCCCTGATTGCTCCTTCAGGAGCAGGCTGGTCTGGGTCTACACTGTTCACTCTGGCACATCTGTCCGAATATTTATGGCAATTACGCTAATGTTACACATTAAAGATGCTGCTGTATTAGAATGATGTATAGACATATATTTGTATCAAAATGTGGTATGTGCTTATGACTGTTGAAAAAAAAGGTTTTATGTGTTTGTCTATTGCACACACTTTGCCGGTATAGCGGTCTATAGTATTATTTATTGAATGAATTAAACATCCACCATTTAGTAGCATACCTGATAGATCATTATCATGCACTAGGAGTGTGTTACAAAATTAATTCATTGATCTTAACCGTATAAAGCTTTGATTTCTACAGTCACTGTCACATAATTATTTGGTAGTTTTAATTGCCAATGTACAAACACATTTTCCATAACTGAGAATGTCTACAATTATTATGACGCAAATAAAGAGTGAATTCTATTCTGATTTGCCAAAAGATTATTCTTGTTACACAATATAAGCTCTTTGCCCTCAATATGTATTATGAGTTCTCCATACGGGAATTAGTGGAATTAGACATCTTGAACAATTTTCTCATAGTTTGGGCTTAAAAGTTACGTTACCGTAATTACCCTAAATATTTGGACATCAATGGCTGTGCAAACAGTATAGACCCAGACCAGCCTGAAGGAGCAGTCTGGTCAGGGTCTGCACTGTTTTCCATTGTATCAGCACATATTGGATGCCCTACTGGGCAACATAATCAACTTGATTAACGTTTATGACACTTATAACAATTGGTTTTGGTGTCCGAATATTTAGGGTAATTACGATATATCCTATGCTGTCTATCTTGAAAATATACAAACTATGTGTCTTGTCGCTATTAAATCTACTCAAAAACATCAGAAATCAGTTCTCCATACTCAAATTAGTGAAATTAGACGCCTTGAACATTTTTCTATAGCTGTTTCCGTTCAAAACCTATTTTTTAAATATTTTTATTGCGGCCATCTTGAACATATGCAATTTCGATGTCTTGTAGTTTTTAAATCAACTGAAAAACATCGGAAATCATTTCTCCATACTCAAATTAATGAAATTAGACACCTTTAACATTTTTCTAGCTGTTTCTGGTCAAAACCTATTTTTTTGCTATTTTTATGGCGGCCATCTTGCAAATATGCAAATTAGATGCCTTCCACCCCCGGGAAACTCGGGGAACTTTTTTTACTTCCTTTACATATTATTCTAGTCATTCTGGCAAAGTTTAAACTGTGTCCGCAATTTTTCAGGGTTCATCTCTATTTTCACCACACTATTAACTAATACTACTATGTAACAGAGTACTAAGTTATTCAGCGTGACGGGAACTAACTGGTTATCTGAGTCGACAATAGGTCACTAGCGGTTACTGACAATATGAGTGGGTCAGTCGACTGACAAGTTAGTTAATGATTTGCGCAGCTCGCCTCATTTATATAGACGAGATGCGAGCAGCAGCCGTGCGAGCCCCAATCAAATTTCCCGCTGAAAATATATCGTTAACCAATCAGCGCTCGGTAACTAGAGACGCTAAATGAAAAATGTCTGCCATCTCAAAGAAACAAAATACAGCCATCAAAATCACACAAATAAACATGTCCCCTAGACTAGTAACCAGATAATCAGTGAGGGCGCTAATGTGGCCGATCGCTATGGATCAGACTATTGTAGTGATACATAAATTATTGGTTGAAACCCCTTACAATAGGCTGCTCGCACGATAATATGTACGAAAATACGCAGTGAATTCTGTGGAAAATCATAACACCCGGCTCCCTAAACTCGTCTCTAGTACACCCAATACGAACAAATAGCGTGCGAGTCATTACTTTCCAGCATCAGAAATGAATAAGCAACAATATGATATAAGATTAAGGCAGTCATTGTCGGACACAAGAAAGATATCTGCTTCAACGTCGAAATGTCTGGTGTCAATTTGATATACCGTACCAGTACTCGTGATGACCAATAGTCGGCAACACACATAATAATATGCGGTCGTCCCCTGGTTCATACAGTCTCCGGGATGGCACACTACAACTATGATCCTTTACAACACTGCCGTGTACTAATAATAAAGGATATATGCATATTTTACATGCTGGAGCCTGTTGTTGTAAATAGTGAATATCTGTGTCTGACCATGATGACCGAATCTACTGAAATGGAACAGATGGTTCCATTACAATATCCTTTATTTCGGCATCAATCTGAGACCACGCAGTGGTATATGAGTGCATACATGAATAAATGTGCAATGTAATACATTGTACTTTCAACAACAACATGGTGGGCACACGTATACGAGGGGGTGGTGGCTTTCAATTACAGATGCAATAACTAGTATTCGTTGCTGTTTGGCATCAATCATACATTATCAGTAACCGATTTCACCAACATTGCAAAGTATACTTTACTAGCAAAGTATACTTTGAGGTAGTAATCATTTATTGATGATTACAAGTATGCAGAGTTATTATATTGAATTTATTACATTATCACAGCCAAAATGGCTGTGATAATGTAATAAATTCATTATAATAAAAATTAATAAATTTATCCTAAAATTGAAAATTTCTCCCTCAAAGTATACTTTGCTAGAAAAGTATACTTTGCAATGTTGGTGAAATAGGCTACATGTAACTTGTTCAATAAAATCGAGTATATCCTGGGAGAAATGTCGAACATTGACAATACTGGAAACATTAATACGTCGAGACAGGGACTGAAACATGGACATTTGACAGAATCGAGAATTGAGACTGGTACAACGTGGCAACATCACATACATCACACGCGTTGTGCAGGTCAAGTTCTTTATTAAACTTCATTATAAACATGATTTATAAATTTAGATCGCTTTCTTTGTAAAACGTATCAAGTCGCGAATGATAACATGATGATAGGTCAACACATGATGTCCGGTTTAGAGAGGTTTCACTGTACTTATGACATACACACGACATAAGTCTGCATACTTTTAAGTCAGAATGTCGCCCAATGTAAGTGCTGAGAAAATAGGATTGACTGACAATGTGGTCAGTGCCACGTTTGTGGAATGGAAGACGGTATCTAAAGACAAATGTCATTGAGTGGTTATCTCAAAACCTCGCTGAAATATCAAATAGTGTTAACCGGTAGAGAAAGCGGTGTTATGTGGATGGTTTGGAAAATTTTAGTTGCACGACTTCCGCTTTTGAGGCAATGGGTTGCTCTATAGCGCTACACTGCAGCTAACGGTATCTATTTGCGGAATAAGGTTTTCATTTCGCGCACTAAACATTAGCGATAATCGGCTGGACGTTCGCATTCTTACTTCACTATGTTCTTATTGACAGCAAAGATAACACTATTATATAAATATATTATATAAACTCGCCTAATAAAATGTGTATTAGCAAATTGCTCACTCTCCAAGAAGTAGAAAGTAAACAAAGAACACGTGAAACGCAAATTTGAAAATACCACTCCATCATGACTGTTTGATCCCGTCAGCACAGTGCGCATGTGCCGTGAAACACAGTGCCGTGAAACATTTTTGATATCCAGTCAATACTATTTTTGCATTTTACAGCCATTTGTAGGTGTTGACGGGATAAATAGAATAGTAGGTTAGTGCCGTGAATGGGAAAAAATATCTGGCGCGGCAACGGGATGAGCTCGGCAGAGCCTCGCCCATCCCGTTTCCTGAGCCTTACCAGATATTTTTCCCATTCACGGCACTAACCTACTATTCTCTATCTATTTTCCTTATTTCTGAACCAAAGTATATGTTGTGACCACTCATTTGAACCGTCTCGGCGAGACGACCACTCATTTGAACCGTCTCGGCGAGACGGTTCAAATGAGTGGTCACAACATATACTTCCGATGAGAAATAAAGAAATTCTTGAGCCTTGCCGGATATTTTTTCCCATTCACGGCACTAACCTACTATTCTCTATGTAATGTAATGGAGTTAGCGTAATGCACTCAGAACAAGGAGTAGGGTTGTACAACTAATTCGTGAATTTGTAAATTTACCTCTGATTCACTAGTTCTGTTGCAGTGTCATATTGCGAGATGACGATTCTGTTTCATTCCACCGCACGATGACGGTCGATGACTATATAGGATACATATCGTCTTACTCCGGATGGCAAACATATTTGTCCAATAACACAGATTCCGATGCCCTTCATGATCTCCGCACCAGGTACATGTCAATTGAACAGACACCAATAGTGAGTGACATTTGTGAATCCAATCACATTGCACAAACATGATGAGCTGTCACGAATCTACTATATGAGGAACAGTAGCCTAATTCACCAACATTGCAAAGTATACTTTTCTAGCAAAGTATACTCTGAGGGAGAAATTTTCAATTTAAGGATAACTTTATTATACTGAATTTATTACATTATCACAGCCATTTTGGCTGTGATAATGAAATAAATTCAGTATAATAATTTTGCATACTTTTAATCATCAAATATATGCAGTCGTTATTTCTATATGAAATAATGCATTTCACGAAAAATAAATGATTACTCCCTCAAAGTATACTTTGCTAGAAAAGTATACTTTGCAATGTTGGTGAAATCGGCTACTGATGACGTTGCCCAATTTCAACAATATGGACAGTGGTGTCTTGAATAGTTATGTATCGACATAGCTGCCCCATGCAGCCCAATGTACATGTAACAGTTATAGTTCACATATTGTATTGCATTTTTAATAATTTAATTTCGAGCGAGTACTAGCGAGCATGAAATTAGTTTTATTAAAAATTAAATATGTGAAGTATAACTTACTTATTGTTTACCCAGCCCAGTCGCGAAGCTCCGCCACTAAACGTGATTTCGAATCGCTATACTAGCATGTGATCGGCCATGCGACACGAAGTGAGCGCGTGTGTGGACGGTATTATGCTTTGCCTCTCGTGAACTGATGACAACAATGCATAAAATCAGTTCTAAACATAGCGCTGAACATTTAATGATTAATTTACGCGAATAAGCACTCTCGGACCGTGAGACCGGTCCAAGATGTGTTTATTCATGTAAACAAACCTATTTTTCACCTCTTTAGGGCGTAAATCTGACACATGTAATTGTTATTGTGTTTATACTGTCAGTGACTATTCTTGATGTTCTGAATATTCGTGGTAAGGATAGTCTTTAGAGTCGGTGTACATGAGATTTAAGGACCTTCGAAAAGTTATATTCACCTCCGCCTTCGTCGTCGGTGAACATCACTTTTCTCAGGTCCGTAAATCTCATGTACATCGGCTCAAAAGACTGTAATTGTATAATATATAATAATGTG
>CM055273.1:29964249-30126471 GCA_029237695.1 Conchocele bisecta
TAAATTTATCCTTAAATTGAAAATGGCTCCCTCAAAGTATACTTTTCTAGATAAGTATACTTTGCAATGTTGGTGAAATAGGCTACTGATGTACGGGACCCTATTTGTAAGTGTGTCCCATTTGCACCGAGTTTCGCTTTAGCCGACATAATCTGGGTTAATGGATTAATGGAGGCATGTGCACAACCGTCTGTGTTTTCTGTACATCTATTGACAATGCCAACTTGTAATCAAGCAATTTGATTGCCTGAGACTGAGCTGTGGCACAGCTCAGTCTCAGTCAATCAGGCTGCTTGATTTCAAGCACACTATTCAAGTATTTTGAAATAAAAAAGTTGACAAATATTGGCAAGATTAATGTGTACTTAACAACATGTGCTAGCTGTGGTTCAGCTCATGGGGCGGCCGTGCTCTGGAAAATCAAACTGCTTGATTTTGAATTAGCATTGCAGATATATGTTGATACGTTGATAATCTGTACAAGATTAACGCGGGCTGTTGTATACATTTATGCCGTTTAGTTGACGTGTTGGCGGCGATACACGGCGATTGGGACGAACGGTTACTTCCTGATTCTCCTACTTTTGAGTGTCCAGTATTCCTGATTCTCCTCCTTTTCATTTCCATATGTATGGTCAGTGATGCATGACTACGGTGCTATAGTCTTTATCAAGATTACGTAGCTTATTGAGTTAAAAGATTAACAGACAATTGCAGATCTATGATGTTGTATGTGTTTGTGTTTAAGTTGTTGTTTTTTTAATATGCCATTGATCTTGTTTAATTAGGTGCCTAATTGATATTCTTTATCACCTGGTGAATCTGAAGAAACTAAAATTAAGGAAAACTAGAGCAGCTTGAGCTGCATCAACGGTTTGAGCCTCAAACATTGATTTCATGTGTAACTAAGCTTTAGCCCAAGGTGTAAACTATCGATTACAAAAAGAATTTCTGAAGTTTTAGAATGAACAGTCCAACATTATTGTGTTCGCATCATCACACCGATGTGGGGCCGGTTAGCTTAGAGGTAGAGCGATGGACTCGGAGCGAGGGATACCGGGTTCGATCCTCAGCCACAGTTTTAGCTAAAGGACTGAAATATCGACTACAGCAAAAACAATTGAAATCGAATGATAAATAACGAAGCTGACGTCACATCCGTTTGCTCTATTTTGAAAACTTGAAAAAATACGTTCATCTTTGACATCGAATAGAGCCGTAAGTAGTCAAGATATAGCTCTGAAAATTATCATCTTTCATGCGGCTGACACTCCCCTATCACCCTGGCAAGAAATTATGTTGCTGACAGTACTGTACAAATTGGAAAACGTTTGTAAAGACCACCCGTTATCAGCCGAAATTCGGCAAAATCGTTGAAAAATATGTACATTTTTCAAATTCAAATGCACATAGATCTTTTATTTGAGCAGATAGTCGAAAACTGTCAGCAAATCTGAGATAGAGAATTTTGTCAGCTTTCCAATGCAAAAATAATTCTTGAAATCGGTTGGAAAATAAGGAAGTTATAGGAAGTATGACGTCACTTCCGTTTTCGTGGAAAGTAGCATTAAAATATATCTGAAAATCTCTGAGTCTCTGTTCACACTTGATCCGAATCGGTATGCAAAATTTGAAGTCGATCCGACCAGCGGTTTGGTGTAGATGGAGGGAGCCCGTAAGTCAGCGGATGATTATTTTTCGATAGTTATCGCCCTTAAATGGCAGTTTACGCCATTTGTAAATACACCTAATTAAAATAAAAACGGAAAATATGCAATATTCCGCCAGTGAAGTTTTCGTTTGTTTTTCACCATAGGCCGGGCACAAAGCGGGAAAGTTTTAGCTAAAGGACTGAAATATCGACCGCAGCAAGAAATTTTGAAATCTATTGATAAATGACGAAGCTGACGTCACATCCGTTTGCTCTATTTTGAAAACTTGAAAAAAAAGACGTTCATCTTTGACATCCAATAGAACCGGAAGTAGTCAAGATAGAGCTCTGAAAATTATCATCTTTTATGCGCCTGACACTCCCCTATCACTCCCCTATCACACTGGCAAGAAATTATGTTGCTGACATTACTGTACAAATTGGAAAACGTTTGTAAAGACCACCCGTTATCAGCCGAAATTCGGCAAAAATTCGGCAAAATTGTTGAAAAGTATGTACATTTTTCAATTTCAAATGCCTATAGCTCTCTTATTTGACCAGATAGCCGAGAACTGTCAGCGAGGTCGAGATAGAGAATTTTGTCAGCTTTCCAATGCAAAAAGAATTTTTGAAATCGGTTGGAAAATAAGGAAGTTATAGAAAGTTATAGAAAATATGACGTCACTTCCGGTTTCGTGGAAAGTGGCATTAAGATATTTCTGAAAATCTCTGAGTCTCTGCTCACACTTGATCCGAATCGGCATGCAAAATTCGATCCGACCAGCGGTTTGGGCTGTCGACTGAACGGCTGAATAAAAAAAACCAAAACAAAAAAAAACAAAAACAAAAAAACCAACGAATACAATAGGTTTTCGGCGCAGCTGAAAGCCGCCTCAAACCTAATAATAATGAATTGCAGATAAGACATAAGAAAATTAAGAAATGAATGCTGATTATATCAATATTTCACTATTTTCCGTCATAATTCACAATACAAAGTTGAAACAGATCATTGTCACAATTTCCCCCAAGGCTATGCTTATAACAACAATCAACAATATTACCTGTACAGAATTCCTGATTCTCCTACATTGAAATTAGCCCCAAATTAACAAAGGTAGGAGAATCAGGAAGACACCGGGACGAACCGTGGCCCGCACGAGGCACGGATACTACTGCCTGGACTGAGTCGGGTTCTGAACCAATCAACATTGATAGTAAGTAAACAATAACGTAGTCTGGTTCTGTTTACCGTAGTGTGCCGATAAGCCTTTCGTCGTTATGTCTTACCTGTGGCCCAGTTCATGGGCGGCGGTGTTGATGCTCTGGAAGCCGCCGTGGTCCTCGATCACCGAGGCGCTGTCCACCATGTCACACATGGCGCCCACCTTCGCCAGACCTGCACACAGGCATACGGGTAAAACCACAGGTGATGGGAACAACTACTGTCTGTTTCACGAAAGCTGCCGCAATCCTCGGTCTATGCCAATTATGGATGGGGGGAAGGTGTGGGGCGTTTAAATTTAAAATGCCATATGTATGTAAGATTATCTTAAACAAATGAAGATGCTGATGCATATGCACCCTTTCTCTAATATTTCCTCTATAGTATTGTCTGGATATACTGACGCTATCCGTCATTGGCTTACCAGGGAGTGAAGTATCACAGTATTGGGATTGTGAACTAGTGCAGATGACCATACATGTACATGCACAACAATGGCGTCTATTGTGTTGGTCAGTACCAGCTTCTTACAACCAGTATGACCTTGATCTAAACTGTTTAACATTAAAGATTCATGCTCACTCAGTAGGCACAAAATGTTCTTTACATCAGAGACATCTGATATATTTTCTGGCAAAATAACATTCATTCACCATTACACCACGTATTGATTGGCAATATTGTATATTTTATATCAGACGTAACTTTCCACACTGATATCAGGGGCAATAACCGTGTTTCCTTTAAATGTTAACGGACATTGCATTATATTTTCTGTATTTATTTTTTTGATGTGGAATGATCATACTTTATAATCTTTCGAAAATATAATTTGTTCAGGTGACGTATGTAATTAGTATAAATAATTAAAAAATACCATGCCTCATTTGCATATGAAAATAGCCTGATACATGTACCACCGCGAGTCACTGTCAGTAAAATAATAATTACTAAATGATTATATCTGTATAACGGGCACTTGTAATTTGTATAACTGGTGGAATAGTAACACAATTATACACATATTTAATTCCTATAAAGCACATGTTGTGCCTACTGAGTGGGCATGTACCTTTAATGAAACAAGATAAGTCCTTCACTGCATGTAGAAAGAATCCAGTATTATTATTTTTCGAAAATATGAGGCATACCTGCGGTTTGTTTGTCTTTCTGTCCATCAGATATGGAATACATCTCGTATCTGAAATAATATTAACGTAATCGATATTGCTGACAGACAGCGCCTTAAAGAAATATTTACCGTCTCCTACTGCATATCTTAATTCGCCCCATCTCGATCGAGAATCTCAAGGCCATAAGACAGTACTTTGGTTCTCAGATATCGCCGCCTTAGAGTAATGCCTTCGCGTCAAGCATTGTATCGTCATGGAGAAATATAAGCGTACTGTAAATTCACCACATTCTCAATAAAAAAACACTACCATGCAACATATGTTAAATCCAATTACGTCTGACAAAAAAATGTGATGTTTCTGTCGTGATGAGGTTATAGAACATGTATGCACATAGCAACTTGAAAAGCATCAGTGAAGAACATCTCAAACCAACAATATATAAAAGAACATCCGCCCTCCCGCGTCACATTCCGCAAACCCCGTGTATGAGAACCAACGTACTTGTTTATGGCATAATGGTTCATAAAAATGCAGATCCCATGTGGTTAGTTTTCATATTTTTTACAAATAATTATGCTACGTCAGTTATTCGGATTTTCGAATTTTCGACAAGTGTAGTTGAATACCAGTCTGTGATGCGTGTTCTTGTTGTTGTTTGCAGTCGAATGAGCGAATATAAGGTTCGACAATGTCCAGCCGTGGATAAACGTTGGTCGTGACATGAGGGAACTGTTTGAACCACAATGCCAAGGCAAACGTTTACCCACCGCTGAACATGGTCGACCCTTATTGTTACATTCCGTCGGAAAAGATTGTGTAATTTGAGCATACATGCAGTACTTTCTGTACTTGATAACCTGTTCCATTAAAATAGCTGATTTATACAAACATATTCCGGGGCCGCAGTACACGTCGCGTGATGCAGGTGGTCGATCCTCCGCATCAATTTAAAAATTTCAGCGCAACGTTGTGAACTAGTATGGTGACGTAATTGCGCGTTCTAGTAACGTCATGAGACACATGCATTACGTAGGTGTTGGCTTGGCCCCGAAATGAACATTGCCTACAGCCATGGTCAAACAGCACGCGCTGAGCGTTTCAACACGTCTGTGAATGGTGTCGAACAACGTAGTCATGTAACAATATAAGGTTTGATCATGTCCAGCCGTGTGCAAACGTTTACTGTGGCCCGAGGGAACTGTTTGAACCCAAGGCCGCAGGCCGTGGGTTCAAACAGTTCCCGAGTGCCACAGCAAACGTTTGCACATGGCTGGACATGATCAAACGTTATTGTTACATTTCCAACAAAAAACTGATGTAATTTGAGCATTATATTCAGTATTTTCAGTACTTTTATAAATCGTCCCATTCACGTAGATAATTTTCGGTATTCATATTCCGGGGCCGCGTCATGAACGTCATGAAGTAGTGACGTCATGAAGGCACTTCCGCGTAGTGACGTCATGAAGGCACTTCCATTACGCGCGGCCCCGGAATGAGCATTGCCTAAAGCCATATGCAAACAGCACGCGCTATATATGTGCAAACAACGGAAACCATGTAACAATATTGGTTATCTGAAACACAGTTCCTTGACCAGACCCGTACGCAGAGGGGGTGCGACGGGTGCGTACCCACCCCCTTAACCATTTTACTCTTAACCGGCAGGCCTGTATAGTGATATTGGCAAATAGTGTAGATCCAGATGAGCCGGCTCGTAACGAGCCGTCTCATCAGGATCTGCACTTTTTGTAATTAATTTTAATAATTTTGAGAACAAAAACATCCCATGTTCATAAATGGACTGGTCTGAAAATCATTTTGTGATGATTTAGATTGGTTGCAAAATTAACAAATCAAAATCCATTCCAATTACTTATGGGTGAAAGGGTTAATCTGCGGAGGTTTGTCCGTGGATGTGCAAAAACAATGTTTAGCCCTTCGCGCCGTCGATAACGCACCCCCCCCTAAAATAATTCCTGCGTGCGGGCCTGTTGACCATGTATACATGCGAAATATTGTACCAACCCTGAAAACAACATGAGGTGGTCGTGGTGTCCGAGGTTGCGCGCCTTCAGCCGCCAGCGGATGAGTTCGTCGAGCGAGTCCTTGATATAAACCTCGTCATTATCGCTCACCACCACGCGCCGGAAGGGCGTGGTCCACTCAGACGTCTCGGGTGACTGCGGATGGAATGGAATGGTGCTTAACGGCCCACCAACACAAATAGTATCATTTAGGGTCAAGCAATTTAGATGAAGAATAAAATAATAGTAAAAATAATATGTGTTAGATGTGGTAGGCAACGGATGAAATGGACATATCGAATATATTGGAATGGACATAGACAATACCAGGTTGGTGTATTTTGATATCCAGTTTATCAGGCAAGGCTAGTAAATGCGTAAGAATTCCGAGGCTCACCGGTGAATTCCTACCGTTTCCGAGCCGAAGCGGGTAAACTTGATATCAAAAAACACTAACCTGGTATTCTATTTATCAGGTAAAGGGTTAAGCTACATAATGAGCAATTATGACGTGGTGTAGAATACCAGGCTTGATTATTTAGATATACCGTTAGCAGGCTCGACCGTTAGCCGATTTCACCAACATTGCAAAGTATACTTTTCTAGCAAAGTATACTTTGAGGGAGCAATCATTTATTTTTCCTGAAATACATTATTTCATATAGAACTAACTACTGTATATATTCGATGATTAAAAGTATGCAGAATTATTATACTGAATTTATTACATTATCTCAGACAAAATGGCTGTGATAATGCAATAAATTCAGCATAATAAAAATTAATAAATTTATCCTAAAATTGAAAATTTCTCCCTCAAAGTATACTTTGCTAGAAAAGTATACTTTGCAATGTTGGTGAAACTGGAAACTGTAGTCACAGAGGTTCTATATTGGCATTTGTTTCAAAATACTGGCTGACTCACTTTAGTTTGATACAAATCTACATATCTAATTTCACGATGAACCACTTGCGCAAGTTGTCATATTGAGTGCCTTCCAGTAGACATATACTGCCGAATGAAGGGTGGTAGCGACACAGTTTCACACTTATTAGCAGAACGGGACAGAACATACTTTTATTTGAAGTCAAGTTACAATGTAACAGCATGACTGAAATGGGTAAGCTATGAAGTTAGTTACATATAGAATACCAATGTAGTGTCTTCGGATATCAAGTTTATCAGGCAAGGCTAGGAAACGCGTATGAATCCTGAGGCTTCCCGAGGAATTCCTACCGTTTCTGAGCCGAGCCTGATAAACTTGATATCAAAAGACAATAGCCTGGTACATTATTTATCAGGTAACATTTTACGCTCGAAAATGACCACAGAGGACGTCCTTATATGTGGACGGAACGCATACTTGTTTACGTTGCGTCATTACACTGATGTCGTTCGGTAACGTCACGTGACGTAATCCGATCAATGGAACGTCAGTTTTCACTTCATTATAACCCGGATGTTTGTATCAGCTACAACACTATGTTATCAGTTAGTATGTATTCGGTCAATACAGGGCAGGTTACCTGATAAACATAACATTGTGTACACTTACATCGGCAATAATGAACCTGGTAATGGCTATTGATATCGCCAGCGTTGGGTCGACAATGCTCTTGTACAACATGTCGACGCCATTCACCACGTGCGAGAAGTACCTCTGGATGTTCTCTTTCGCGTCCTCGTCTTTCTGATCAGATGTGGGGGCACTGCTCGCTTTGTAGAACCTATAATAAAACACAAGCATTGCCATGATATAATTGTTAGAAGCAGGACGGGTGTTTCATTGATAGAATCGCAAACAGTGCAGATCCTGATTAGACTGCGCGGATGCGCAGGCTAATCTGGATCTACACTGGTCGCAAAACCCATAAGCCTCCTTTCTATAGTCACATACACACATCAGTATAGAACAAAACGAGAATGATATATAGAGAATACCAGGCTAGTGTCTTTTGATATCAAGTTTATCAGGCAAGACTAGGAAACGCGTAGGAATTCCGAGGCTTGCCGAGGAATTCCTACCGTTTCCGAGCCGAGCCTGATAAACTTGATATCAAAATACACTAGCCTGGTATTCTATTTATCAGGTAACGATTTATGCCCGAAAATGACATTAGATGACGTCGTATTCTATGGACATAACGCGGACTTGTTTACGTTGCGTCATTACACTGACGTCATTCGGTAACGTCACGTGACGTCATCCGACCAATGGAACGTCAGTTTTCACTTCGTTGTAACCCGGATGTTTATATCAGGGCAATGCCTGATACAACAATATGTTATCAGTCAGTACGTATTCGGTGAATGCAGGGCAGGTTACCTGATAAAATTATTTCTCGTTCAAATCTCCTAATGCTGTTTACATATCAACACTTCATAAAATACCAGATACGGTGGTATTTTTTTAAGTACGAGTAGTATGTCACTGCAACCTAAGCTGCACAAATGACCATGCATACATATTCGTCCCAGGCTGCACATGGCAATAGTATGCAATGAAAAGGGAAACAAACGTGGTGTTCGACTTGCAACCGCTTCATGCCAATAATTAATCACGTATTTTCTAACACTGTGACGCCGGCTCATTGCGAAGCATCACGATGGTATGTGCAGCGTTTTCGAACAGTTTTCATTTGTTTACAAATAACCATTTCCGATTAACGGAATACACTAAAATCTTCCTTATATAGTCCATGGAGAGTTACCTCACCTTTGGTAGATGGCGTAGTCGATCACGGCTAAGATCTCGATATTGTGTGACCCGCTACCAGGCAGCGTGTTTTCTCGAACTGTTTTCGCCTCACGTGTGAATGCCTTCGCTATGCGAGTGTTTGACGTTGGTGCTATAAGCAAAATACACGGTGATGATCTCTATGATATGATTTCCATTTAAACTGTTGTCGTATTATTTGGATGATCTCGATATGTACATGATATATATAGTATCTACGTTTTCCCACAAAATCCTACATGGGTCATATACTAGATACTGTTACTACGTTCAGAGAAGGTACCACCGCAGACAATGTAGATGTATGGAGTGATTAATAACCCAAAGTATAGGGGTGCCGGAAGCATCATAAGATTGGTCCGGCGAATCTACTGGGTGCCCCCGCTACCCACCCAACGTGAATGTTGTTACCACTCAGTTGAACCGTCTCGCCGAGACGGTTCAACTGAGTGGTAACAACGTACACTTCTGATGAGAAATGAGAAAAATTGCAGAAAAATATTTAAATTCCATTTTTTTATACATGAATTACAAATATGTTAAAATTATAGATCCGGCAGTGGTCGGACCTGCCGGACCTGTTCCATAGCCCCAGCCACAGTACGGTTGTCCACCTAAACGGTCGCTAAATCTTGCGGATTATCTCCTCATACTAGGTAGTGTTTTATCTACAAGTTTTAGCCAGTGAGTCAACATTACCATTTCTGAAAATTCAGTGAGTCATTCAATCGAAAAATAACAATATTTCAGAAGTTTAGTGAGTCAAATCTGACAAATGTGGGCATTTGACTCGTGATGTAGGTGTAGATAAAACACTGCATATGCGCTCTCTAACAAACTACGTTATCATGCAATTATGTCATGCGGTGAACGACAAGACGAAGAAGACGACTCAGTCAAACGAACCATACACTTTAAACAATATAAATATTTAGTTGACACACAAGATGTTCAAATACTTGCCTGTATCTCTGAAGTCGGCGGGCGTTCCAAACTTTCTCTCGCTTTTATATATACCGTACACCTTACTGAACGCGTCAGAAGCCGACACAACGTTTTTGACGAGTGACCATAATTTCTGCGCCTGCGCACTCCGACGTATACGTGAAGTGGCGTTCTCGTCCATGAGACGCATGTTATACTCGGTGTTGTTCGAGACAAATGTTCCCTCCTGTAGAAAATACAAACAAAACAATGAAATTCAATGGCTTCACACGTCTGTGGTTTTTGATGGCGAATGGTTATATCGTTAACAGTTACCATGTTTACACTGTTTATTAAATTGTGCCGTCTGCTTTCCATTTCTTCAGTGGTAATTGTGTAATAAGTACTGTCAAAACATGTGTTTATTATGAAAGAAGGCAAAATATCAAAGAACAACAGAAGACAAGTTTCGTGTCCAGCATTCTCAGGGTTAACGCTGGAAGAATTTTAGATTTTAGCCCCGTCACACGAGACGGGCTTGTGGTCCGTGTGTTTGTTGATCAACTAATATTGTACCAGAATAATTATCCTAATACAGGTCTACCGTTTACTGTGTTAGAAGCTTCCAGCTTTCAGAAAGAAAGAGCGAACAGTAACTTCCCAGATGACCAGCCTATGTTGGTTTGGGATTTATAATAAACAACAAAGGCATTCACAAGCTCACTAAGCACATTTTCAGCAATCTGTGTATATATGTATAGGGAAGATTATCAATGTTGACTCACCATTACAGGGTCACATTCGGCAACGGCAATGGCATTGTTGCAGGAAATGGTGAATATGGCACCGTGCTTGGTGTCTTGGTACTCACCGGATAGCTGAAACGACAATGTGCGGATATATTGACCAACAGACATATGCAACACACGTATATCATGGTCAGTAACGTGGCATTTTTCATGCGGCGACTGCTAACCATCGTGCTGAATAAAGATGGCTTCAGACGCCATGTCGAGATGTCATTGGGTGACGAGTCATTCCATATCTATAGACTTACTTACTTGGTGTCGTGTTGGTGATGTCTTGTATGCAAGTGCTTTATTCTTAGATGTATGCATTGTCAGGTCGAACTGGTGCTGAAATTACTACTGGAACGTGTTGTTCCTTCTTGTCTTGTGTGGTTTGTGTTTTGTGGTGTCGCTCTATTTCCTTTTGTCTTATGACTTCATAGAGATGTCGTGTCCTGCTATTCTTAATTCCTGACATTGTCATGGTAAGTTAGTATGTACAATAATAGTACTTAAAAGTATGCTGCATAGCATTTGGACAATTAAACATTTAAAAGCATATAATCGTAACATTTCATTTTTCAATCTAACGCGAGTACTAGTAGTAATGATACTGGCAGACTCTGGTATTACTTACGTGGTTGCCAGGCAACGTCTGTTCCACGACTACAGGTATCCCCTTTCTAGACTTTCGGACAACGTACACGCCCGGTGTCTGGTGGACTTTTTGGTTGCGTTTTAAGTTCAGCTGGACCGGACTCCCCATGACGTTAAAGTTTAGTGGAACTGCTCCCGGCAACTGGTCACTGCCGGACTTTGGTGACCCCGTCACCACTGAGTCTTCAAGGAGGGTGAAGTCCAGCGGCTCTGAAACAACGTGAATTGATTGATTTAATGTTCGTGTTTAACCGTCTATCAACACCTAAGGTCATTTAAGGCCGGGCCAACGGGTTGGACTGTCCCGTATTTAACCTGTCCATCATGAGGGAAATTCCTAAAATCAGAACTGAATATTTTCAGAAAAATATGTATTCAGCCCTGAAATTAGAATGATATCCTGACCTGGTGCCTGGTCCATACCAGGCACCTAGCTCCAGCCCCAAAGGTAATATGATCAGTACTGATAATATTTTAATGGGGTAGAACAGAATTTAGCTCTCAAGTATCAGAAGGCCAAACATGTACACGAGGGAAGGGAACGTGAAACGTTGCTTCGACGGCAGAAATGGGCAGATCCAGATCAGCATGTGCAAGGAAAGTAACCAAGGATCTGGGGACCGTTTCACTAAACTTTGTACGACTAAAAGTGCAAAATTCTGATAGTCTGTATATTTCACATTAACAAAGTTGTCTTGTAAACAATTATTGAAGTTACATTTATTGAGCATAGGCTGCATATGCTCAATAAATGTAAATCCATCAATCGAAATTTCCAGACGATCCTAAATTTGCACTTACGAACATTTTAGTCATACGAAGCTTAGTGAAACGGGCCCCTGATTTCTACATACATCATATTACAGTGGAGCCTTTCTAAACCGAACGTTATTTGTACCCATAATGTGTGGGCAATTATCATGGGTTTCATAGTTACTTATCGCCGATTACACTGTCTGCTCTTGATCACATGGTACTGAAACATACGGTGGCACAGAGCGCACGCAATAGCTATCACGTGCGCACGCGATAGCTATTGCGTGCGCACGCGATAGCTATCGCGTGCGCACGCAATATCTATCGCGTGCGCATGCAATAGTAAAACATATTTCCATGTCCCCTCTGTGCCACCGTAGAAACATGCCTTAGAGAGGTCACACATCTAGTTTACAGTGGAACATAATTTTGAGAAAAAAAACACGAAATAATGCCTATTAGTGACATTGAAAGTCGGTCCCATGGTGTCCGGTTTAGAGCGGTTGCCCTGTATAACAAGTTCCATACTCGAAAACTCCACATTTTAGGTCAGAATAAACTACATTATATTCATTTTCATTCTCCTGTATTTTTTATTACGATCATGGCATTTACGACCATATGCGTGTATATAGTTATACTACAGTTGTTCCTTTAACTGTTGAAGTAGTGCATGCATGATTCAGATTGACACATTAAATGTATAGTAGTATATTTCTGTCATATACTTAACGTGATGACCAGCACGTCTTAATGCACCTTTTGTGTCGTCTTAACTAAATACTTATTGCTTAAACAAGAGAGATACTTCCCACTAGCGACATAGATTTTAGTGCAATTTAAATGTATTAAGTGCAAATATGTAACAAATATATTAAGTCTATAGTCGACGATAACATTTATAGAAATAAATTAAAATCATTTCCAATGGGCATTATATAGTTCTTTTTTCAGATTATGTATTATATATCTCTTCTAATTTAAATAGTATTAACATGTTTATAAGTCGTCCTGACGCAATAAGTACAATAGGTATTTAAGATCACGTATAATGTATATTACGACAATGTATCATGTTATACAGTGGAACCTCTCTAAACCGGACACCCTTGGGGCTCCCCAGGGTGTCCGGCTTAGACAGGCTCCACTGTAAATCAGGCATTGGATCATTCTAAGCGATAGTTGTCTGCTATGCGATCACGAACAGACGTTATCACCGGAGACAAATCACCAAGAAACCCATCAAATATAAGATCACAGGTGTTTTCTTGTACAAATGCATTTTATATGTACAAGTATATTTCTTACCATTCCGTTTTGATCTTGGAGAAACAGCTGCAACTGATGAGAATAGTAAAACGAGAGGTAAAATATAATTCCAAACCACGTGCCTGTTTAAGGTATCCATTGCACAGGTGGGCTATGTTTGTACTGAGCTTAATTACCATAACAAAGAGATTTATATACCAACTCGCTGAAAACAATAACACCATCACCATTTGATGAATGAGTCTCTCCCAGCAATAACACACCATGCGGTTTTGACAACCAACGGAAGCGCAAGCTTTCACGAGCGTTCACATACATTAATTCGTCAAGCAATAGCAACATTTCGTGCCACATTTAGGTACCGAAATTCGACGTACCAACATTTTGACTAGTATATACACAGGTACTGAAAACTAACGGGGCGACAAAGACTATGGTACGTTTTCGTGTGTATGTATTATCGTGACTATGACGGGGAAGGTAATATGTTACGGCCCTATGGACAGTTCTGACGTGTGTTCGTAGTAGGCTTACACGCGGATCGGTCTTCATAGAGATGATGGCTGATGGTTTCACTGTAGCTCGGGAAACGCTGCTTATGACATTTGTGGCCAGTCTAGCACATTCCAGCATCCCGATAAGCCCATACAGTGAGTGTTAGCTAAGAAATGAATGGCGAACAATGTAGACCCTGAACAGTTTGCGTATTTCTGCACGTACATGCAGCCAGGATATGGGATCACGTGGTCTATTGTTTTAACTTGAATAATGGCGGCGCCCATGAGGTATCAGGTAAATCTTATTTTTCATCAATACGACTGCGGTTTCTTCCTTTCAATGGTGACCGTGATCCAACCGTTAACACAACGAGTCTGCCAATACCAAGTTTAGTAGCATTACTTATGTAGTTAGTCTGAACATTCTGCAGAGATATTTGAATCGGACGGAATCGAACGTTATTTAAACTTGGTCTGTCGTAAATTCAAAAGTCGCAACCGAAAACACGGCATTGAAAAGCATAAATAAATAAATAAAAAGCTACGTGAAACACAACGAGCTATGAGCAACTTCCTTTGCGGTTGGGTTAGTAATATCCTAATATCCGGTCGAGCAACCTGAATGGCGGTACATGTATGTGTAATGTGTGTGGTGGAATAATGTGGCTCTACGCACTGCTGATATCATTTCCATACGCAAAATAATGAATCAGTAGTTAAGTGTGACTAACATTTGTTGTTTTTTTCTTCTGACAATTTACGAACAGTTTGTATTTCAGTGACACCGTTGTGATTGTTGTAATGTTGTTAATGTTCATTTTCTCTCAAATTCTTTCTGAGCCCAGAAATATAATACCAAGGCATGTTGAATGTTATGTTATTTTTTCTAAACAAATCATTGTAAAATATAGCAAACATAGTTTATTATATGTTTGTGTTTGGTAAAGAGCTTTCCTAAATGTGTTTATAGTCATTTATCATTTTCATTCAAAAAGGCGGTACACTGTGATTGTAGAAAAACTCTGGCTGCTACACACACATGAAAAATAAAGAATACATGGGTGGGAATGTTCATGTTTTAAAAATGGAATAAATCAGCCGATCCGCTTTATATTCAGATACAATATAACATGTAGGAGTTTAGCACACAGTGCCAGGTTGACATAGACATTTCTTCTCTGAGCGCATTTCAAGGTTTGGTATAGTGCTCGTGAAACATAACCCTACATCACATTTGAATCAAATTCGAAATTTCAAAATCATATTTCTCTTAATGTAGGTAAAAAAAATCAGCCAAATTTACACATTTCGTAGTTCCGCGTGCATTCTCATACCGGATACATACCGGATTTGCATATGAAATACTGTAATAAAGTTGCCCTGCCGGGGTGCCAGTATCTTTTGTTGTACACCGTGATAGTCGATCAATATTCATCGAAAAATGCAAATCAATCGGTGATGTATGTGATTTGTTTCAAGATCAGAACAATTAAAATGCATGGCCACTTCAATTTTCTGAACTTTCAGAATCCTGATGGTCTCTGACCGTTCCATTTCAGTAGGCTGTGGCATTGCATAAACTATTTGTTCTTAGATCGTTTGTTGTTTTTTCTCCTTTCAAAGTCAATATACTATAGCCTGATAATGTCCAACATAATATGGAATGGAAGAATATGAATGTATGGAAGATTGGTGACAATTAAGAAAATCATGAGGTTCGTCTTTGTCCGTGAGCGCAATGGAACCAGTTTTTTTCCTGTTGGACAATGGAACCAGTTATTTTCCTGTTGCACAGTCGCACGTTAGCCCGATATTATCATGTAAACATAATTCATGCATATTTACTCGAACTTAGACGGGCAATTTTCATGTATACTTTCGTTTGTATTTGAGTGTATGTATATTTTTTAAACTGTTGAAGCTTTGCATACTATAGCGTTCCATGTTACTAAATAAGAAGAACAGCATGGACCACTTAATATCATACGGAGGACATGTATTTGTTTTATTAATTCGTTCCCACGAAATAACAACCCTGAATTTAACAATTCGTTCCCTCGAGTTAACAATTCGTTCCCACGATATAGCAATTCGTTCCCACAAATTAACAATTCGTTCCCACGATATAACAATTTCATTCCCACGAATTAACAATTCGTTCTCGTGGGAACGAATTGTTATTTCGTGGTAACGAATTGTTAATTCGTGGGAACGAATTGTTAATTCGTGGGAACGAATTGTTAAATTTAGGGAACGAATTGTTATTTCGTGGGAACGAATAAATAAAAAAAAAGAATTATACGTCCCCTGCGGGGCTCCGTAATATCAGACCTGCAACTGGTGGCAAATAATGTCCCAACTGGCTACAACTTTATCGTTTTTAAGCTATCTGTAGATGATACTTACATATACTATCATTCGATAGTGTACAACCTCCGCTTGGACTATATTATTTCCTGACATGTGACAAATAAACATAGCGTCCATTCGTATTTACATGTAATTGTTATCGAGAATCAATTGAAACAGTGCACGTTAACGAACCAGATTCTATTCTAATAAGAGCTAGGCCCCCTGGGCCGGTTTCCTTTGTATCCACTGGTTCCTATCTCCCATTCTTGAGAGACGACATGCAAGGTCATCGTGTCAGTGCCGTCGTTAAATCCAAGCATTTACATTTACATTTCTATTGAAACGGCTCTCCGAGTAAAACCTCACAACCGGCAATTTACTAATAATCTTTCGGTGTCGTATCTTTCGTATTCGATGTCTATGTTAGCCGACTCCAGTATAAGACTTCCGTGTTACGCGCGGACGAAATTGACTGTTCGCAAGTGCCAAAGGGAACAGACATGCAGAATTCGTTTAATCAAATACATTCGTATAGAACAGGTTTTTCCTTTCTTTCCCTTCTATTTTTTCAGTTTCTCAATGAAAGCCTATGTTAATTAGCATCACTCGAATCGGAGGCCATCACATGCATAATATATTATTATAAACTAAACCCACCGTAATAAAGAACACAAATATGTATGGGTGTCCGGTTTAGAGCACAGGTGGAAGACTCGGACCTATGACACCAACAAAAAAGCTTATTAAATAAAATCCCATTACACCCACCCACTTGGTCTCGTACAGTACCATCTTCTATAGAGAAAGGTGGAGAACATTATGGCCATTATAGAAATAGCCCTCTCGTTTCCGACTCGCACAAACACAATACACATCGATTAAATGTATGACTTCTGTCTCTTGCAATCGAACAAGGTCTTAGGTGCGTGAATATACTCACTTCAAATCGCTGTTTCCAGCATTTATTCAGTCATTCACATTTTGTATACCCCATGCAAAGCGAAATTTGCGTGTACGAAAGAATCTCACACAGAATCGGAGGCCGTCCTTCGTGGATTATCGGTCATATTTGGCCGATAGCTGATCGCCAGCTCAAACTAAAGTCGTGCACCATGACAATATACATTGGAAACTCCAACCTTACAAAGTTCGTCCAATTGTGATAATTCACCGATCTAAAAAACACTTTTTTGTCTAATTTTTTGGAACAGGGTCAATGCACCATCTTCCATAATACAAGCACCGAAGCGTCTATGTAAGAACATCTCTGATTGGCTAAACCTAAAAATAGACGCGAGGACTTTCCCTTTTCAGGGTTTCCGGAAGACATAATCTGATAGTACGCGAATCATGAATGAAAGCCAATGAAATTATAAAAAAAGTGCTTTTTAGATGGGCGAGGCTCTGCCGAGCACATCCCGTTTCCGTGCCGCGCCAGATATTTTTCCCATTCACGGCACTAACCTACTATTCTATTTATCCCGTCAACACCTACAAATGGCTTTAAAATGCAAAAAAATAACCCCAGCCACCGCACATATTCACACGCAGTGATTAGGTCGTATTGACATGATATCACAACTGTTTCACGGCACCGTGTTTCACGGCACATACGCACTGAGTTGACGGGATAAATCGTAAATAGATGATATCAAACGAGTTTCCATTTCATATGAGATATATGAAGCGAATCACACACAATTGATGCACCGAGTTTCTGACGAGGTGCTGACAATTGTTGGCGAGTTTCATAAAGCTCATATCAAATGGAAACGAGTTTGAGCTTCTGTTTATCACATGACTTCACACGCAAACGAGCAAAAAACTTGTACATACCAAATACGCTTCAGAATCTGTGAACAGACGCCAAGAAAGAAATGATGACTAATTTCGCATCTAGTTGTAAATTTTCACAGCGAAAAATAGTTGTATTAATTTTAATAAACATATTATAAATATGCCATCTATTGGTTCCCGTTCTTTATAATTACTTAATATTACCAATGAAAGACAAATTCCAACAATTGCAGTAATTGTAACTGGATCATTGACGCTTCTAATGACTTCAATGATGATATTAAATACGTCATAACATGACGAGGCCCACCAATCAAAACTCCATAACAGGTGTTATTACACGTGTGCCATATCACATTTATGAAATTGGCTTCAGCACGGCATAACAAGGTTTTCATGTGATAAGTCATTTTGAATTCTTGTTTTGTGCCATTTTGGTTGAGATTATTTTTATTCAAAAGCAACGTGACTATTCTGCTATACTATATATATTTATGTAATAAATAAAGGGAATATGTTTCCGACTGTACAGCCATACATATTCGACATAATTATCGTGTATACGTGTATAATCACTAGCCTCTTTGTGTGCGAAATTCATTGACCAAACTGTCTGTCTATCTCTGTGCGTAGACGGGCGGGTGGTCAATGAATTATGTGCCGGTTTTCCCCTCCACTGTCTGCTCAGCCACCGGTCTGCCCGCCCATCCGACTGTACAGGGTTTATCTGCATGCATTCCCTGCTTGGCAGTGCGGAGCCGAGAAGGCGGACAGACCTGCGACTGGGCATGTCTTACTATGCTGGGGCCACGTACAGCGTTGTAGATGTTTGTTTATACTCAGTATGTATATATACGGAGCCCCGCGGGGGACATTGATTTATTTTACTAATTCTTTCCCACGAAATGACAATTCGTCCCCTTAATTTAACAATTCGTTCCCTCGAATTAACAATTCGTTCCCTCGAATTAACAATTTGTTCCCTGGAATTAACAATTCGTTCCCTCGAATTAACAATTCGTTCCCTCGAATTAACAATTCGTTCCCACAAAATGACAATTCGTTCCCTCAATTTAACAATTCGTTCCCACGAATTAACCGTTCCCACGAATTAACAATTAATTCCGTGGGCAATTTAACAATTCGTTCCCACGAATTAACAATGCGTACTATAAATATGATGCCGATATACTATACAACATGTGAGTATTTATCCCATTAATAAATTTTAATCAGTATTTTTTTTAATCTGATGCACAGCCTACTGTTAGTGTACGTGAATTCATAAATAAAGCCCAATTACCTCGCCCTGTAGGTAAATATATGCCAGTGACAAAACACTCAGATAACTGCTTACATGCCACTGGATTTGATACAGTATGGATGGTATGTATATACATATATATACCTACCTCACTGTGTATTTATCTTAATTTTACACATCTGTTACTGGGTTGAAAAAGATATTAAAAGCTAAACAAACTCTTCAGAAATCATACTTTGTTATATGTAATGAAAACGACACATATGACGTTGTTCTGTAATGTTGTTGAAACATATTATACCAACATTCATTGATGTGTATGTCATAATTATTATTTGTGGTAAGTGTCAAACGCCATAAGAGGTAAAGCTGACTGATGGCTTATGCACACTAAGATGGCCGACAAAGCAACTTCATGCCCCGTATAGGATACAATAGCAAGCGAATATATCCCGTCACATTTAGGAACCAATTATGTTTGAATCGAATGATGAGGTCAGACAGGTCGTTAAACTCTTAAGTGCAAAGTATACATATTATCTTCGCAATTTGAATATTGTACCAGTGGCATCCAAGTTTGTTTTATGTTGTATAGCCGAGACATGCAAGTCTAATAATCGTGATCAAATCGGTTTCATATACATTATTTCTGAAAAGAAATAGTTTTACGTATCAGCACGAATTTGGTATAGCTGCAGGCCTTAGTGTGAAAACCCGAAACATGTGCATTCAGGAACAGTTTCGAAAATGTTGAGTTGAATAATGTCCTTAAGTTGAAAATCAAATACATGTAGGGTTCTCCTATATTTTGGCCGCCACCATTTGAATGTAATATTATGTCAAAGGCAGTGGTCATTTAGGGTATAGTTTAAAATATGTATCTTTGATTACTTAATACCATTACCTTTGATTGATATTTTTGGGTAAATATATATATAGGTGCCAGTTACTATAAATGTGTGCTAAATAAACTATAGTTACGATTAATACTCGTAGCCATTATTATGTGTTATACATTATAATGATTGATTCCCATTTTTGACGGACGCACATAAACACAATTTGACGAAGCGGCCGGTAGAGTGACGTTTTCGTGAGTAATTGCGCCATTTCTCCAATCACAGTCACAGATAATGTTCTGGCGCTGAACATTTCGTCCCCGTTCTCCATACGCCAACTGCGTCTGACATGGCGAATCTATTTGCTGAAAAGCAGCATGCTCAGCTTTATCTGAAGTACAGACCAGGCTACCCTGATTACTTTTACAAACCAATCATCCACTACTGCTTGTCTGCAGGTGGGGACTTCTCGTTTGATCTGGCTGTAGGTGTCGCCTGTGGGAGTGGACACGGCACTCTACCCTTATTCCAGCATTTCAAATCCGTCATTGGCGTAGATATCAGTGAAGAACAGATTTCCGCCGTGACGTCCGACGCGAACAGTTACGGGAATGTGACGTTCCGAGTCGGGTCTGCCGAAGAGTTGTCTTTCCTTTCTGATAACTCGGTAGACTTGCTAACTGCTGCCGCTTCATTAAACTGGCTACGCCTGGATGCGTTTTACCCCGAATTGAAACGGGTGCTCAAGCCCGGCGGCGTGTTTGCTGCCTATGTTACTGGTATAATAGAAGAAACTTGTTGTGTCTCTTCCATTCAGGCTATGAATAAAGGAAATGGATTGGCATCGAGATGGTCCTAATGCTGCAGCTATATCATGTATAGGCAGGTATGTATCACTGTCTGTTCTAATCCATATTTCTGACAACATTTTCTGTACAGATGCTGTATAATAGACTAAGATGACAATCACGTCTGTGTCGTTGCTAGGAATGACCAAGCGTTCAGTGTGTTCATTATTAGCACTGTAGATTGCATGCAGCACAATTCGCGTGTCTGCTTCCGCCTGAGTGGATTCAAGTTCGGGGACATGGGTAGATGAACCATGACTAATCTTAACAGTCTTTGTTTCTTAACTAAATCCACCTCCAAGATACAGATTGACGTGATTCAGAGATGGAGCTTCAGTTTCTGATACCAACTAATGGTTACATAGGAATCTCTGTAATCAAGCTTTGTTGGCTGGTACTGAAAATAACTAAGTAGTTCTGGAGAACGAATTGTTTCTGTATGTCATATACTTTGGGTTCAGTTGGTTTGTTTATGCTCCGTTTTGACGTTCAACTCCCTTCAAGCTTGGTGTCCTATATCTATCACAGCCAAAGTGAATCGATTCCGTATTTCCCGGTATGTCTGAGAGCAAGTTGTGCTTGTATCGCTGGGATAACTGCCAAAATATTTCATATTTATGGAAAGACCAGTGACGAATGGCAAACATAGCATCAACAATAACTGCTGATTTGAGCTGGCTTTCTGGCAATTTGGCAACTGAACTCACATTGCTCTCTGTTTTCATGGCATTGACAAGGTTTACCTTATTACCCGATCGCATCTGACCATCTTCTGTGAATATTTGCTGCATTCATGATTGCCAAATGAATATAGTTGATAATATCAATTTGTCCACCACTTGCTGCAATCTGGATCATGCGAAGCAGAGGTACACTTTCGTCACTTTTTCCACTTTGTGGTTTATTTTTCCGCGACTGTGATGTTTTGATCTGAGTAGCAAATGTTTGTAGTTTCAGAACTTTGGTTTTCTTCTGCTTCTGTTGTATTGAATCATTTAACGAGTCCGTACCGATTTGTTTAACATTCAAGAGTTGTTGTTGTACATTTTGGTCTGCCTTTTGACCAGTAGCTATGTTGATGAGATGTGGTTGTGTTGCAAATGGGCTCGTTTAGATTGCAGCAACTACCTTTAATACATCATGACAATCTCTTTCGACTCTGGCACGACCACTTTCATGATGCGGATTATCTGTTTCTGGGTCTAGATGTAGCATACTCTTTAATTCTGATGAGACAGTTGCAGTTAATGCCTCCGTATACACCCACTTACTTAGAGCCTGGTGATTAGTCGTTCTTTCATCTATTCCACTTGTTTCCTTTGCACTTTTATTATAAGTCTGTTCAAGCAACATGTCTAGAGAGACGCCGTTGTGGTGACCCTCAGCTCTTCTACCAACAAAGGCACCTTGCATAAATGCCCGATGAACTTCCGGTGATGTTTCGGGTAGTTGTTTCATCTCATGCATGTACAACGGCAATGACTGTTGACCGTATTTGTAGCGTCCTGCTACAGTCAGATACGGTAGCATCTTTGCAGCCTCTGCCAAATAGCCGGGCCAGTTTCCTTCTCTTTCATGCAGAATGAATTTATGGATAATGTTCGAAAATATCAAATAATACTTACTTTGGAGTGGGCGAGCTTTCAACACTTTCAGCCATTGTTGTTGTTGTGACCATGCACCTTGCAATTGAAGAAAATGATATTAGTGTACTCTGACAAATTAACAAATTGAAAAAGTGTCGTCAATCATTTTGTACGCCATGTTACGATGTACTTCATGTATTTTGGCGGCCATCTTGGATTCCGTATCTACCGGTGATGTTGTCCATTCACCGAATTATCAAATAAACTCTGTAACATAAAAAACCTTAGTATTGCAGTAAAATGTGTGACTATATCTTCCACGATATTCAATAAATATAGAAACTTTCAATTTGATGGCGGCCATCTTGAAAACGGTTGTATATTTTTTCAAAGTTTCACACATTGATACACTCCCGCCTGCGATTCGCTTACCAAGAATTGCAATCCAGCGGTCCGTGAATTGCAATTCGTCCCCTCTGAAATTGCAGTCTAATTGCGGTCCAATCGCGGTCCAGTTTTTGCGGTCATTCTTTCGCGATACCGTTTGTACGGTCATTCTTTCGCGGTCCAGTTTGTGCGGTCATTCTTTCGCGATACCGTTTGTGCGGTCATTCTTTCGCTATGTGCGTTAAAAACTTACCGTATCATCGTATAGTACAGTTTGTTTACATTATACAAACGTACTATACGAATATTATACAAAAACATACGATATCCGTTCGTATATACGATATATCCGTACGGATACGGTATGAATATACAGAGGGTCATCGTGCGGTTAAAATATACCGATGCACCGGTTCATTTCGCATGTAAACATCCGGTTTTCATTTCGATCATCTGCCACAATTTTAAGTTTTTCAAAATGAATAAATTTTCAGTTTTACGATACAGAAACAATTTAAAACTGAGGATTGTGAAGTACGGTATCACAGTGCATATACATGTGTGTTCAATACAGTAATTCATCAGCAATTCATCATTGTACTCCGCACCACCGCCGGGGACACAAAACAATGATCTTCCTCACACACCAGCCATCTACATTTGGCGTTCTAAATGTTCCGGTCATTATCCCACAGTGGGAACAATGTGTATCACCACCACCACCAGTTTTTGTCTATGACTACGTTACACACCCCCCCCCCCCCCCCCCCCACGACCACCACTTCTGTCTGTAACGCAGGACCGACTAATCAAGTGCTAAGCTAGTCCTGATGCGATGGCTGACTGATCAAGTGCTATACTAGTCTTGGTGCGATGGCCGACTGATCAAGTTCTAAACTAGTCGTGGTGCGATGGCCGACTGATCAAGTGCTAAACTAGTCATGGTGCGATGGCCGACTGATCGAGTGCTATACTAGTCCTGGTGCGATGGCCGACTGATCAAGGGCTAAACTAGTATCGGTGCGATGGCCGACTGATCTAGGGCTAAACTATTCCTGGTGCGATGGTCGACTGATCAAATTCTAAACTAGTCCTGGTGCGATGGCCGACTGATCAAGTTCTAAACTAGTCTTGGTGCGATGGCCGACTTATCGAATGCTATACTAGTCCTGGTGCGATGGCCAACTGATCAAGGGCTAAACTAGTCCCGGTGCGATGGCCGACTGATCAAGGGCTAAACTATTCCTGGTGCGATGGCCGACTGATCAAGTTCTAAACTAGTCCTGGTGCGATGGCCGACTGATCGAGTGCTATGCTAGTGCTGGTGCGATGGCCGACTGATCAAGGTCTAAACTAGTCCCGGTGCGATGGCCGGCTGATCAATTGCTAATGTAGTCCTGGTGTAATGGCTGACTGATCAAGTTCTAAACTAGTCCTGGTGTGATGGCCGACTGATTGAGTGCTATGCTAGTACTGATGCGATGGCCGACTGATCAAGTGCTAAAGTAGTCCTGGTGTGATGGCCGACTGATCAAGTGCGATACTCGGCATGGCCGACTGATCACGTGCTATACTCGGCATGGTGAGATGGCCAATTGATCAAGTGCTACACTCCCGCCTGCGATTCGCTTACCAAGAATTGCAATCCAGCGGTCCTTGAATTGCAATTCGTCCCCTCTGAAATTGCAGTCTAATTGCGGTCCAATCGCGGTCCCGTTTTTGCGGTCATTCTTTCGCGATACCGTTTGTGCAGTCATTCGTTCGCGGTCCAGTTTGTGCGGTCATTCGTTCGCGATACCGTTTGTGCGGTCATTCCTTCACTATTTGCGGTAAAAACTTACCGTAGCATCGTATAGTACAGTTTGTTTACATTATACAAATGTACTATACGAATATTATACAAAAACATACGATATCCGTTCGTATATACGATATATCCGTACGGATATGGTATGAATATACAGTGGGTCATCGTGCGGTTAAAATATACCGATGCACCGGTTCATTTCGCACGTAAACATCCGGTTTTCATTTCGATCATCTGCCACAATTTTAAGTTTTTCAAAATGAATACATTTTCAGTTTTACGACACAGAAACAATTTAAAACTGAGGATTGTGAAGTACGGTATCACAGTGCATATACATGTGTGTTCAATACAGTAATTCATCATTGTACTCCGCACCACCGCCGGGGACACAAAACAATGATCCCCCACACACACCAGCCATCTACATTTGGCGTCCTAAAAGTTCCGGTCTATATCCCACAGTGGGAACAATGTGTATCACCACCACCACCAGTCTTTGTCTATGACTACACCCACCCCCCCCCCTCCCCGAACACCACTTCTGTCTGTAACACAGGATGACGTGGCCGACTAATCAAGTGCTAAACTAGTCCTGGTGCGAATGCCGACTGATCAAGTGCTATACTAGTCTTGGTGCGATGGCCGACTGATCAAGTTCTAAACTAGTCCTGGTGCGATGGCCGACTGATCAAGTTCTAAACTAGTCATGGTGCGATGGCCGACTGATCGAGTGCTATACTAGTCCTGGTGCGATGGCCGACTGATCAAGGGCTAAACTAGTCTCGGTGCGATGGCCGACTGATCAAGGGTTAAACTATTCTTGGTGCGATGGTCGACTGATCAAATTCTAAACTAGTCCTGGTGTGATGGCCGACTGATCAAGTGCTATACTCGGCATGGCCGACTGATCACGTGCTATACTGGGCATGGTGAGATGGCCAATTGATCAAGTGCTATACTGGGCATGGTGCAATGGGCGACTGATCAAGCGCTATACTAGTTATGGTGCGATGGCAGACTGATCAAGTGCTCTACTAGTCCTGGTGCGATGGCCGACTGATCAAGTGCTATACTCGGCATGGCCGACTGATCACGTGCTATACTGGGCATGGTGAGATGGCAAACTGATCAAGTGTTATACTGTGCATGGTGCAATGGGCGAATAATCAAGCTCTATACTACTTATGGTGCGATGGCAGACTGATCAAGTGCTCTACTAGTCCTGGTGCGATGACCGACTGATCAAGGGCTAAACTAGTCCTGGTGCGATGGCCGACTGATCAAGTTCTATACTAGTCCTGGTGCGATGGCCGACTGATCAATGGCTACACTAGTCCTGGTGCGATGGCCGACTGATCAAGGGCTAAACTAGTCCTGGTGCGATGGCCGACTGATGAAGGGCTAAACTAGTCCTGTGGCGATGGCCGACTGATCTAGTTCTATACTAGTCATGGTGAGATGGCCGACTGATCAAGTGCTAAACTAGTCCTGGTGGCTGGTGCGATGGCCGACTGATCAAGTTCTAAACTAGTCCTGGAGCGATGGCCGACTGATCAAGTTCTAAACTAGTCCTGGTGCGATGGCCGACTGATCGAGTGCTATACTTGTCCTGGTGCTATGGCCGACTGATCAAGGGCTAAACTAGTCCCGGTGCAATGGCCGACTGATCAAGTGCTATACTAGTCCTCGTGCGATGGCCTACTGATCAAGTTCTAAACTAGTCCTGGTGCGATGGCCGACTGATCAAGTGCTATACTAGTCCTGGTGAGATGGTCGACTGATCAAGTTCTAAACTAGTCCAGGTGCGATGGCCGACTGATCAAGTTCTAAACTAGTCCTGCAGCGATGTCCGACTGATCAAGTGCTAAACTGGTCCTGGTGCGATAGCCGACTGATCAAGTTCTAAACTAGTCATGGTGCGATGGCCTACTGATCAAGTGCTAAACTAGTCCTGGTGCGATGGCCGACTGATCATGTGCTAAGCTAGTCATGGTGCGATGGCCGACTGATCAAATCGCATGTGGGTGACAAATATACCGTATGTGAAGTTTCGAGTGAATTGGTGAAGCGGTTTCAGAGATATAGTGTTCTTAAAGGTACATGCCCACTCAGTAGGCACAACATGTTCTTTATATTAGAGACATCATCTGAGACATTTTCGGGCAAAATAAACATTAATTCACAATTAATACACATATGTACTTGCATTATTATACATTTTATATCAGACGTAAATTTCCACACTGCTATCAGGGGCGATAACCGTGTTTCCTTAATATGTTACCAAGACATTACTATTTATGTTTTGATGTGCAATGATCATATTTTATAATCTGTCGAAAACATTATTTGTGCAGGGAATCACATTTAATTAGTATAAGTAGTTAAAAAATATCATGCCCCATTTGCCTATGAAAATAGCCTGATATCACAGCGTGTCACTATCAGTGAAATAAACATTACTAAATGAGTATATCCATATAACGGGCACTCGTAATGTTTAGAACTGGTGGAATAGTGACAATATTATACACTTATTTAATTCCTACAAATAACTGAGAATACACATAACTTTAATTGTTGTGTCTACTGAGTGGGTATGTACCTTTAATTAGCATAAATAATTAAAAACTAGAAATGCGTCTGTCGAACGCGGATGCCACCTGCAGCATATTTGAGAAACAGTGACAAAGTGGTTAACCGAAAAGTGTGACGGACGGACAGACGGACAGACGGACAGACCAAACACTATATGCCACCCGTTTCTTCGAAACCCGGTGGCATTAAAATATCATGCCTCATTTGAATATGAAAATAGCTTGATACCACTGCTAGTCATTATCAGTAAAATAAATATTACTAAATGATTATATATGGATAGCGGGCACACGTAATTTTTAGAACTGGTGGAATAGTGACACAATTATACACTTATTTAATTGCTATAAAGAACAGTTTGTGCCTACTGAGTGGGCATGTACCTTTAAAAACATTAACCTTAAATCAAAAAAATTTAACCTGACGCACGAAGTGACGTACATATGGATGTACGTACGTATGTAGGCCAATGTAACAACTATATCGCACTGTCCACATGCAGGCATGTCAAAAACTTTGAGGTAAATTTGACCTTGATATTGGGCACAGGGGTTGCAGGGGTTGAGCATAGAATTAAAATATGGATGATGATAAACACACATGTGAAGCTTCGAGTGAATTGGCGAAGCTGTTTCTGAGATATAGTGTTCTTAAGAACTTTAACCTACGGTAAATAAAAACCAGATGGCCATGGCCCGCATGTCGAGCCCACCGAGGCATTTGATGGTCTCGGAGTATATTTATTTGAAGTTTGAATGAAGGTATGTAAAAGCTTTAACGCAAATTTGAAAGTCATTTGACCTTGATCTTGGGCATGTGGGTCGCATGCGTGGGCTATAATATGAAAATATGGATGATAATAAAGAATTATCTGAAGTTTGAAGCAAATCTGAGTAAGTGTTGTGGAGATATAAGGTATGCAAAAACATTAACACAAATTTCAAAGTCATTTGACCTTGACCTTGGGGCACAGGGGCCGCATGAGTGGGACACATAATGAATATATGGATGATGACTAATAAGCATTTGATGTTTCAAGTCAATATGACATAGGATATGGTATTTAAAAACATACACCGATTTCGGACGGACTGACGCACGGACGTCATTGTGATCACTAAGTCTCGCTTTCCGCAAGCAAGCTCGGCAAAAAAACTACGGTTGGACGTCAATGCGCAGACTATATCGCACTGTCCGCAGGCGGTCGCGACAACAATTCTCCAACCCCTTTTTAAAGGTGCAAGCCCACTCAGTAGGCTAAAAATGCTCTTTATGGGAATTAAATAAGTGTATAATTGTCACTATTCCACTAGTTATAAACATTACGAGTGCCCACTATGCAGATATACTCATTTGGTAATATTTATTTTACTGATAGTGACGCGCGGTGGTATCGGTATTTTCATGTGCAAATGGGGCATGATATTTTATAATTATTTATACTAATTAAATGCATCAACTGAAAACAAAATTGACAGATTATAAAGTATGATCATTGCACATCACACAATAAATACAGAGAATAAATAGTAATGTCCGTTAACATTTTAAGGAAACACGGTTATCGTCCCTGATATCAATGTGGAAATTTTCTTCTGATATAAAATGTATAATAATGCCAAACAATACGTGGGTAATGGTAAATGATTGTTTATCTGGCCAGAAAATGTCTCCGATGATGTTTCTGACATAAAGAACATTTTGTGCCTACTGAGTGGGCATGTACCTTTAACGCTAGCTCCGCCCTGTTCAGTGAGACCTATGAAAACTAGAAAATGTGTTCATAGAACACGGATACCCCACATAGCGCTTTGATGGTAAACAAGGCAAAATTCCAGTGTTCAAAAGGGAGAGATAATCCATGACACGGGGTTCGAATCAAAAATCGAAATAAACTTTCCGCATCTACTCATCATAACGAAGCTACATATCAAATTTCAGTGCCGTAGCTATTACAAAAGTTTTACGAGTTACAAGGCAAAATTTCAAATTATAATTCAAAAAAGGGGAGATAATCCATGGCTCGGGGGTCGAAAGAAAATAAACTTTGCAAATCTACTCATCATAAGGAAGCTACATACCAAGTTTCAGGTGTGTAGCTATTAGGGTTTAAAAGTTTTACGAGCTACAAGACAACATTGGAAAATTCTAACTTGAAAAGGGGGAGATAATCCATGACCATGGGGTCGAATCAAACATACATGTACCAAGTTTCAGGTATGTAGCTATTACGGTCTAAAAGTTTTACGAGTTACTAGGTTGGTGACGGACGGAAGAACGGACAAGGGTAACACTAAATGCCCCCTCCACTATCGTGGTGAGGCAAAAGTTGTCATATACAAGTAACTTACCTTAATTCATCAGTTACACATCAGACGATGAATGAACTTTAATTCTGATGTAAAATATTAAAGTTATTCATTATGTTCAATAGTGCTGCTTTGACATGACGTGAAATTAAAACATGCATGACATGATCTGGAAGAATAACCACAGACCAAGCACGCATATTCAGAATCACGTCTGTCGGTTCTTATCCAGCTCCGATTTCCGTCACCTGTCCACAAAATCCAGAAACTAACATTGTCGCAAATTTAATCCTCTATGTTGGTGTACGTTAGAACAAAATGTCACTTAGTATATTATCCAATCCATTGTAAGCTGCTATCGTGATATTATAGGTTAGACACCACCAAATAGTTTTACTATATAATTTAACCGAATGCCATCCAATAAGGCCAGTCTCTCCTACTTTCACTATTCGTATGGATGCTGTGGGACCCACTTGTACATGACCTGCAGCCAGTCTGTACTGGTTCTGCATGAACTAAACAATAGGTTCACTTACTCATAAGAAAGAAAAATCCAACCTTGTCATATCCTCCAATATTGTGTACATTTTTTGGCCACGGAAACTCCGTTTACATCAAGTGACCAACAGGGTCAGTGTTTTCTTTTAAATGCTACAAATATGCTGAAAACTGGTGTTGAAGCACCCCAAAATGTTCCTCAAGTGAAACTGGGTAGTAATGGATCAAGATTTGCAAGCAAACGGTGTCTGTGACCTCAAAACACCCGCACTATTTTTTATACCGGACTACTTTTGCATACACCCTGGGCAGTTTCGCACCATTTGGTGTCTTCTAACCTATAAGTGTACCAGTCCCACTACAAATCATTCTACAATATTCACTATTCAAAAAGTAGCTTCTATTCCTGGATACAGTACCAAGTTTGGAGCAAATATCTCAAATGGTTGTCACACAGCAGCTGTGTAACTCCACCATGTGACTGTCCACATTCTGCCTTAATTTGAGCTACTACAGAACTATGGATAATTTTAATAGATGATGAATTAAAAGCACAAATCTCCATAAAATCACATAACATTACCCTAAATAGTGTTATAGCTAACCATTCTACATATACAGACTCATCACTGAAACTATACCAACATGTATGCCACTCTGGAATGGTCGACAGACAAAAGGGTACTGGCTTGGAACGGTCAGTCAAGAAATTTGCTTTATAACACAGGAGGAAAGGAAAAACAATGTTTTCTGAGTACTAGTGTCTTGGTACTATACCGATATGCGAAAACAATACACTTACGCCTAATTTTGGCAAATTTTGGAACAGCGTCGCGATGTCGCGCCACTTTCCATAACTTCTTAATTGTCCATCAGCAAGCCAATATCACTGAAAAAAAATGAAAAACACACTATAATCACTGTTTCGGTATATATTTCTGTCACATTCCAAGCCCAATCACCTACAGGTAATTTGCATACACTGGTTTATTATATTTCACTAAATAAAGCTGAGAAATCAAGATTTTAGAAGATTTTGAAGCCGATAACTGTCCGTCTGAGATACAAAAAGAACAAATATGTTGCATCGCGGAGTCCGCTCGATTATTCTTGTCGCAGTAACTTTAAATTATGTTCCCAGAGACATAGCTACAAGAAACATAAACTTCCAACTTCAAATTCTACAAACAAACATATCTCACATAGGGCCTAGGCACACCTTATAGGTTAGACACCACCAAATAGTTTTACTATATAATTTAACCGAATGCCATCCAATAAGGCCAGTCTCTCCTACTTTCACTATTCGTATGGATGCTGTGGGACCCACTTGTACATGACCTGCAGCCAGTCTGTACTGGTTCTGCATGAACTAAACAATAGGTTCACTTACTCATAAGAAAGAAAAATCCAACCTTGTCATATCCTCCAATATTGTGCACATTTTTTGGCCACGGAAACTCCGTTTACATCAAGTGACCAACAGGGTCAGTGTTTTCTTTTAAATGCTACAAATATGCTGAAAACTGGTGTTGAAGGCACCCCAAAATGTTCCTCAAGTGAAACTGGGTAGTAATGGATCAAGATTTGCAAGCAAACGGTGTCTGTGACCTCAAAACACCCGCACTATTTTTTATACCGGACTACTTTTGCATACACCCTGGGCAGTTTCGCACCATTTGGTGTCTTCTAACCTGATAAAAAATGTTAAAGGTTCCGTCAGCGCCTCAACTATTGATCTTAATATCCACCATTTTGATTCCAAGTACATGTACCAGAATAATGATGTTTCCATGCGCCGTCGTAGTGTTATCTGTCAGATTCCGTTGTTTATTTGATCAAATTGATGGACAAATTTGTGTCCGCTAATGTCGCCAAGAGCATAATCTGCATAGCTTCTAGCTTGTGAATTTTTGGTTGAATGAAGTGATCACTATGGTGAATAAGTGTGTATTTGTGCCCGGTTTGCTCAGTAGGTAGAGCGATGGTGTGGTAAACCAGAGATCCCCGGTTCGATTCCGGGCTGGTGCGCATCTTTCTCACCCTGTGACATTTAGCGCCCAACGTAGTTGCGGGAAGTAACTCTGCAGAATACTCCCGCATCGTCCGTACCGAGAGTTATGGTGCTCTCCGTAGGTTTCCCCTGCAAAGTACCAAATCACATCTGATTTGCACTTCAACTGTTAATTGCGACATATTTTCTGTATTTTTCAATTGAAAGAAATGTCAGTATTATACTTATTCATTTCTGTGTAATAAGTACAGAAAAATATGTCACAATTAACAGCTAAAGCGCGAATGAGATCCGATTCGGTACTCTGTAGGAAAAACCTATGGAGCACCGTAACTCTGGGTACGGGCGATACTTGAGTATTCTGTTGCCCAACAAAGGACCGCGACTGATAAATACTCCCAAAATTGTACCCAAACATATGGAATTCGGAGACAAAAATTAAACATGGAATTCGAGGACGAATTTCAATTTGGCGGAGAAGAATGTCACAGTACGCAACCGACTATGGGGATGAAGTGTGTATGATCTGTGCCTTGTTAGCTTGTTCGGTAGAGCCATGGGCATGGTACGGTAAACATGAGGTCCCTGGTTCGATTCCGGGCCGTTATTTATCTTTCTCACTCTGTGACACAAGTAAACCGTTTTATTTTAAAGAAATGGCTATCACCGGAATAAATATTATCTTCACAAAATTTGATTCGGGCCAATAGAAATCAACAACCAGAGCAGAACGTTTGCAGTAATAGAATCTAATTCCAAAATATTTATTTTTATTATTATCAGGTTTCGAAAATTAAAATATGCTTTTCTCCTAAAATTATTATCAATATGTTCACCATGTTATTATTGTTAATATGCAATTCACAGTGTCTTGCAGCTTGAAATTGAAAGACACTATGAAAAGTTGTGTTGATCTCAGAAATTGTCATGTCGACTATAGGATCGCGTAGAAATAATGTTAACAGAATAGGAAAACGTAATTTGATACCGACGAAAAAGGTAAACAAAACGATAAATAAGTTTTGCCATATTATACCGTAGACCACACATTATAATTTGATTTTATATGAAAATAAATATATTGTGAGCATAGTGGTGTCTAGTAATTTGTTCTTGATATTCGGAACGGCAGTGAGTGAGTGACATTTTGTTTTGTCCAAGAAATTGTCAAGGTCAATGTTTCACTGTTTGTCTCGCAATAACCCGCCGATTTATATTTGCGCACCAAAAAAACAGATCACGAATACCGCTGACTTTCTAGTCACTTTGAATTAGATAGATGGGATACAATTTTGGATTGGAACACGGATACGTTACGTAAATTGCAATTAAAAGTGGAGCGCAGCGCTAACTGCGCTATAAGTATTGCAGTAGTTTAAAGGTACATGCCCACTCAGTAGGCACAAAATGTTCTGGCAAAATAAACATTAATTCACCATTACCCCGCGTATTGATTAGCATTATTATACATTTTATTTTATATCAGACGTATATTCCCACACTGATATCAGGGGCGATAACCGTGTTTCCTTACGCAAGATTTACAGTCTATACGCATATGTAAATATTTTTCTGCAATTTTCTCACTTCTTATCAAAAATGTAACTTGTTACCACTCAGTTGAACCGTCATGGCGAGACGGTTCAACTGAGTGGTAACAACATACACTTTGGGTGGGTAGCGGGGGCACCCAGTAGATTCGTCGGACCAATCTTATGATGCTTCCGGCGCCCCTGCATAAGCCCTAATTTCCAGTCACAGCCGCATGTGTTCCTGAATACCACATTTTGATAAGTCTGTTAACTGTATGACTACAACTGATGAATATTACCTATTCTGGTCACACGTGTCTTAGTGCCCTGTTTTGATCGGCGGGCGTTATTTTCCGTTTGTTATACGGTGTTCCACCCTGGGCCCCAGGCCAGTCAATCACGTTATTTTAATGACCGTACCAATATGTGGTCACTGACCACGGACGAAATTTCAATTCAATTTATTCTGGGTCATAAGAATCAGCTACCGGAGCTCCGTTTCCAAACTCGGTATTCTTAACCCTTTAAATCCATAACACACAAGTCCCATTTCTCCAGTCACAGCCACATCCTACATGAACTCTATATTATCATAGATTTACATGTACGCAACCCGTACCGATGGATGTAATGGCGAACAGTGCAGACCCGGATCAGATTGCGCGTATGCATAGGCTGATCTGGAGCTACACTGGTCGCAAAACCCATAAGCCCCATTTCTCCAGTCACAGCAGCATATAAAGAACTGTACATTATCATAGATCTACATGTATGCAACCCGTGCCGATAAATTTATTGGCGAACAGTGCATACCCTGATCAGACTGCGCGGATTCGCAGGCTGGTCTGGGGCTACATCGCTCGCATAGCCCATAAGCCCCATTTCTTCAGTTACAGCCACATGTTGTAATGAACTCTACATTATATATACATGCTACTTTTACACAACACGTGCCGATACATTAATGGCGAACAGTGCAGACACTGATCAGAATGTACGTATGCACAAGCAGATCTGGATATATTCTGGTCGCAAAACCCATAAGCCCCATTTCTCGAGTCACAGCCACATGCCGATACGTTGAATGTGAACAGTCACTGTGGAGACCCTGTAATATGTCTCTGATGGAACATTAACGTTAATTTTGGGTTCTGTGCGCGTATCTATCCATACCTCCTCCTACACATATATTGATGACGTTTTTAACACGTGAGTGACTTGGTGGAATGATCGGTAAAGGAACAATCACATACATTGCGATCGCAGTTCTTTTTGTAGCCGTTGGATTGGGTGTTTTATTATCTATATACGACAGACAAGAAATACCGAATGTAAAAGAGCTGTGCAGGTTTGTAACATTTGTTTTCAGTTCAATTTTCTCCTGAGCGAAGTGCTCGGCCGACTGATTTCGGCCCCGAAACGACGTTCAGTTCATATAACGAATTTCGATTTAGCTTGGAATGTTGACGGAAATGACGATAACTAGAAACAAAATTTCTACCCAGCTCCATACCACTCGCGTAAATAACATATCGGTGGCGAATTATTGTAGTTAAGCACATCACTATCTCTGTAGTCGTCTTCCCGCAACTACCACGGTGTTACAGCTTCTCTATTATAATCAAATGGTGTCATTGGCGCACTTCTCTTATTTGAAGCAATGATATAATTTAGATAAAACCTTTTCATATATAGTACATTAATAGCCTAGGGATTATAGAAACTGTATTAGTATTTAAGAAAAAATAACAAGGCTAAGCATCTTCAGTGATATTATTCCCAATTTTCGCAATCTCAATCGTCATTTTGGCAATTTTAATTGGATATTTAATTGGATATTTGATTAATATCATGAATTCATACATTTACTGAAGCAATAAATAAAGATCCGGCAAGTGGAAAATTAATTATCAAAGTCAATGGCCACCAGTCTAAACATGCTAAACGGAGCAAATTAATTTGTAAATGGCCGGACCGTGGGACGTTTACTGCGTTGACCATTTGGGGAGAGAAACAATTGACCAGGCGAGCTAATAACGGACATGAAGCCTGGCATGTGGCTACTGCACTATTGGATAAGAAAAAGAGACTTAAGAACATTTGTAACTACACCATGTATTTACAAAGTTGACATTTTTGCTGAACACTATAATATTATTCACTGAGTGATTGGCGAACTGTGTAGTCCCAGATCAGACTGCGTAAATGCGCAGGCTGGTCTGGGGCTACACTGACCGCTAACGTCAAAATGTCCTTTTGATCAGTCTTTTGATCTCATCATACTTGACATAATTCACAATAAACTGGTTTATGTGGCAAATATGTCTGTTGTCGTCAGCACTGGGTAGGGACTCTGTAAACGCATGAATGTTTCCGAAAGAGAAGTGTAAGTTTGTAGTACAAAACAGTCAACACTTATCTCCATATGATATTGTTCTTCTTTTTAACACACTGGATTGTAAACAAATGACAAGCGTGTGATTGACTACTTAATAAATATGTATTTTATTTAGAATGAACGACCAAGCCAAGACATGTGATTTTGTACCTAAGAAGATGAGTGAGTTTCTAATTAAAGGTACATGCTCACTCAGAAGGCACAAAATGTTCTTTATGGGAATTGAATAAGTGTATAATTGTTTCACTATTCCACCAGTTCTACAAATTACGAGTGCTCGCTATACAGATATAATCGTTTTGTAATGTTTATTTCACTGATAGTGACGCGCGGTGGTATCAGGCTATTTTCTTATGCAAATGAGGCATGATATATTTTAATTATTTATACTAATTAAATGTGCCACTTGAACAAATATAATTGTCGACAGAATATAAAGCATGATCATTGCACATCAAAATCTAAATACAGAGAATAAATTATAATGTCCGTTAAAATTTTAAGGAAACACGGTTATCGCCCGTGATATCAGTGTGGAAATTGATGTTTGATATAAAATGCATAATCGTGCCAATCAATACGTGGGGTAATGGTGAATGAATGTTTATTTTGCCAGAAAATGTCGCAGACACTACTGCGTGGGCATATATCTTTAAACGATATTTACAAAAACAAATCTATATAACGTAGTGTTCGTAAATAACGTCGAAAGTTGACGAAACACGCACATCTTCTTAGGTACAAATTCACGTAACACGGAAACATTCTTTCGGAAACATTCATGCGTTTACAGAGTCCCTACCCAGTGCTGACGACAACAGAGATATGTGTTAATGCCACATAAACCAGTTTATTGTGAATTATGAGCAGTATGGTGAGATCAATAGCACAGCTGACTGATCAAAAGGACATTTTGACGTCAGCGATAAGTGTAGCCCCAGATCAGCCTGCGCATTTGCGCAGTCTGATCTGGGACTACACAGTTCGCCAATCAGTCACTGAGTAATATTATAGTGTACAGCAAAACATGTAATATAAGAAAACATGTGCATTGTATGGTGGAACAGACATGTATATCTATGTATCATACAGAACAATACATACAGTGCAACCTCTCTACAACAGCCACTCATGGGAAGACGCAAAACTGGCTGTTGTAGAGAGGTGGCTGTTGTAGGGAGGACAACGCTGAATTAAATCCTATCGTCTACTGTTTATTTATTTTCTTCGATAATTCTCATCAAATACATGCGTTGACAGCATTTTAGAATCATTTCCAATGGAAATGATTCTAAAGTGCTGTCAAAACATGTTTTTATTGAGAAAGAATGCGAAAGCAACATCAGAGCACAAATTTCAGGCTCAGCAGTCTTAGGGTTAGATATAGAGGAAATCATCCATTTGGGATATAAAATAGCGGCTGTTACAGAGCGGGTGTTGTTGTAGAGAGGTGGCCGTTCGGGGAGGTTCGACTGTATAACATAAATAAAACAGGACGTTTTATATATTTTACACCCCATAATCATTGACATGTTGAATGAAACGTTTCAAGCGAATGCTGTGGTTGAAACCTAGAACTTCCATTCAGAAATGTTTCCTTATTTGACAGAGTTCCCATACTGTGGTCATCAAAGCGTTTTATTTTCGACATGTTAGAAATCGAACAGCCTCTCTGGGCACTGCCGTGCTCGACTATTGTCATAGTTTGTTTACATGGTTGTTTCGTTTCTGTCCTGCCCAATTTATTATTCTATTTTAGTACCCAATATCTTTGCAAACCCAAATACCAAAAAAAGAAATAACCCCTAGAGGGACAATGAGCAAGACTAATGCACCTATCAATGTTTTGCCCCAAGGGGGGAGCGGCGGGCTGACCCAGGGGAATTAGACAATTTCAGTTTCGGGGTGTCTAAATTCATACACAATTGCTATAAAATGTGCAAAACGTTTGGCATATCTAAATCCCACCCCCGGGAATCATCTGGCTGTCTAATGTCCCCTGTGTGCCCGCCGCTTCCCCCTGGGGCAACTCATTGATAGGTGCATACCATAACAGTAACACTACATGTGAGAACGGACTTCACAAATGTATAAGCAAATTGGCCCGTATCAATATTCTTGTAAGAAAGACAAGTCCCTAGCAATAATATATACACACATCCGTATCTGCAATATCTGAACGCCATTTAAGGGGAGGGTTGTAACACACCGTGCTATAACTAGCATTGCGTAGATTTGAAATGTATGACCAGACATACAAACGGCTAGCTATTTTACGGCTGTTAAGTGCGCCGATTTTCGCTACCTATGAAGATCATTCATTTCGGAAATACAACATTCAATAAAAACAGTAGTCTCCTCCATTTATTCAGTCATTGTTCATTTATCGAACTTTTAGTAAATTAATTCCAAACGAGCTTGCGAGTAAGGAATTAGTTTACTGAAAGTTTGATAAATGAGTCAGCTACATTATCCAATTACATGTTCATATTGTGAAGCTACCCTGATGTATGAATAAAGAACATCGTACAGATAGCCCCTGATCAGATAGCACATATGCGCAGGATGATATGGGGTCTACGCTGGTCCATATGCGCAGGCTGATCTGGGGTCTACGCTGGTCGCATATGTTGAGGTTATGTATATAAAAAGGATCCAATACACGAGCTCGCCAGTGACAGGGCCTCCTCTACATGCAATCAGAACGTATTGCTTTGCAAGTTTGTTTTTTCACACCACCCTAGCACCTGCCCAAATAAAAACAGTCTATTCTAATCGTATCACTTATGTCCATGTACATATTAAAGTCAGACTATGCGTTACCATCCATAAATCAGGCTATGATATAATTCAACAAATAAATGTATATCGAATATAAACAAACAAAGCAGGCACATGCATTCAAAAAATGAAAACAATGTCTTAGATACAACCTTTTATATATCGTTGACCAATTCTTGTGACTGTGCCTTGTGTATTGTGTGTCACATGGTAGTGGGTAATTTCTTTGGTACATGATGTAGATACTGAACAATGATGTATATTTGGTACATGGTGTAGATACTGAGCAATGATGTATACGTGGCACATAGTGTAGATACTGAGCAATGATGTATACTTGGCACATAGTGTAGATACTGAACAATGATGTATATTTGGCACATAGTGTAGATACTGAACAATGATGTATACGTGGCACATAGTGTAGATACTGAGCAATGATGTATACTTGGCACATAGTGTAGATACTGAACAATGATGTATATTTGGCACATAGTGTAGATACTGAGCAATGATGTATACGTTGCACATAGTGTAGATACTGAGCAATGATGTATACGTGGCACATAGTGTAGATACTGAACAATGATGTATATTTGGCACATAGTGTAGATACTGAACAATGATGTATATTTGGCACATAGTGTAGATACTGAACAATAGTGTATATTTGGCACATGGTGTATATACTGAACAATGATATATATGTGGCACATGGAGTATATACTGAACGATGATGTATAGTTGGCACATAGTGTAGATACTGAACAATGATGTATATTTGGCACATAGTGTAGATACTGAACAATGATGTATATTTGGCACATAGTGTAGATACTGAGCAATGGTGTTACAGTCAAAGTCATGGGAACACTGGTGATTATTTTGGCGAAAGTTGTGTAAAAACTGATCAACATGGTCATAGTCGTGGTAACAGTATAGGGGCTATTTGGCCCAAGGACGTAGATACTGATCAACATCATTATAAATTACTCCGTGCATACATGTGGACCATTCATAGGTACAACAATATAGTCAAGTTTAGATTGTATGAACTATGTATCTTCAGTGTGTGTGTTTCTCCTCGCATGGTGCTTGAAGACCAATACACCATCTCGGATGCCGTATGCCCCTGCTTTCTTCCGGAAGTTGGCTTTAACTCCCTTATCGCCGACACAGTGCACAGGGTAGGAACCGTTGGTAAGAAAGTCTATAATTGCCTGAAAGTCTATCGAAGTCTTCCCCATGATGGAATATAACGAAATGTATGCAACAAGTACGCGTAAAGTAATCCTATCACAATAACTCACATAATTAGGTAATGAGCTCTAACTTGATGTAAGTATGAATGATTGATACGCAAAAAAACGCCGTAATATACCCGACAGGCCTCTTCATGGGAAAATGATGTTCATTTCTTTCGAGGCCAGTGCAGGTTTCTGACATATTGCCACGGAATCGGTATATTATTCCTCTAGTCATCGGGCACTCATGTTATAGATGGCTAATAAGCTGGACCAACTCTTTACATACATGGGGTAGACTCTGATTATATTAAGTCTCATAAGTGGTTGTTATCTATATCTGGTTGCGAATCAAATACATGTGATATTTCCATATGTTTCAGGGATGGTGACATGGATTTTTGCCGATGTGCGAATTAACGAGGCCATGTGACAGGGGACGGTGTGTGGCAGATGTGTGAAGACAAACTCCAATTAACAGACATTTCAGAGGAAGACTCAGTCGTTTGAATTAAAGACGAAAATAATCTGACGGAATGAGATCTAACTCGACCGAGACCAGCGTTAATTTCTAACATTTGCCACACTTGTACACTCTACTGTCGTACTGTTTTTTTTTTGTGTTTTGGTTTCCGACACGCTGATCCGATGAGCAATTGTCGTATATGCGATCAGTGGTGAACTGGAGACCAGGTCTCTCATGAAACATATGGAAACATAAATAAAGAGAAACATAGAATGAATTTGAACCAATTTTATTTCGTATACCCTTTGGCATGCAGTCAGACCAATGTGATTGTCTAGTTCATGCGATGTTTACTTTATGATTCGGCTAACATTATAATATAATATTTACTGAATAAGCAGCACCTGGATTGAGCCTTTACTGGCTGCAAGTATTATAAAGCTCGTTTTACTATGGATCCGTTGTAACTACATGCCATGGATTACCATCAGGTATTGTTCCTCAAGGTGCGAATTACACCGTCAACTGTCAATTACCTGTGTGAATAGGGTCGCCAATTACCAAATGTGCAAACTCGTGGATTTACCTAATTATTGGCTCAAGAACCATTTTTTTATGAAATAAAGGGGGAAAAAGACACATAGAAACACATAATTACTCAAATTAAACGGCCCACAGAGCCATAAAAACTTATTAACCGTGGCCCATATGGCTTCGGCCGGAGGCCACGATTAAACAAAACAAGAAGAAGCAAAGAGCCACCATTTCAACATAACTAATCTACATTAAAAAAAAAAACACTTTGAAAATGGCCGCTTGCATCCATTTTCAAACCATTCCCCCATCAGTATATGGTACATGGGTGCATGTACAATGCAACATTAAACGTAATGACCAACACGGTAGACGCTTGTCTTGTATCACAAACGCGTAAAGTGATTGTATGCGTCACATCGCCATGCTCGCTATTTTCAGTGAGGGGGAATAACTTTTCTATGTACAGAAACAGACTGCTGAATCTATTGTATTGTAATGGTAACAATGTGTGTACCTCGTCTATTGTGATCTGTTGCTAGGGTTTAAGAGTACATATTATTTATTACTCGACATTGAGCTGTTTCCGTTGGATGCGGCTCCCGTTACACAGAGGGGATGCAACCCGAGGCATCGTCTCTGGGATACGGGACCCGTCACCACTGGTGACACAATATGTCATTTTTGTATAACAGGTATATCGTATCACATGAGAATCGTCTCTTTGAGACGGCTCTCGTGTGCTACACCTAGACATGAAAACATATCTACACATTTGAATTTGATAGACGAGCGTACATCATTGTATGTACGATTACCTCCGAGTACTAAGTTTTTATGTAAGCTAGGTTTCATTGATTAGGTGTTGCTATTTCCGTCCCTATGCACATTTGTACATGATACCAACTTCAATGTAAATATTTTTTGGATCTACACTATTATTGCTACATTAGTAAATTGGTAAAATGGTTTATAGTGAATGATTATTGGTTTAACAGTTTACGTATCCCTCTTATTATCATCTAACTCATTTAGGTTAGGGAGATCTGGTTCTACCCAGAGGTCAGTCATTGTAAGGCTACGCATCAGCCGTGACCGACCTGTAACATTAAACGCATGTCCTTTCATTCAGTTACTTGTAAGCAGGTAAACTCTGCATGGTAACTTTCCCTAAGTGTTTTTATAAAACTGTGACCCCGTAAATTCACGTACTCGGAGATATCGGCCGGTTGGGCAATTTACACCCCCCGGTTTTTATTGTACATGTATATAGAATAAATTTATGTAAAAGGGAGTACTTTGAAAATGGCCGTGTGCACCCATTTTCAAACCACTCCCCATCAGTATATTGTACATGGGTGCATGGACAATGAAACTTTAAACGTAATGACCAACACGGTAGAACGCTTGTCTTATATCACAAACGCGTAAAGTGATTGTGTGCGTCATATCGTCTTGCTCGTTGTTTTAATCAGGGAGTACTTTGAAAATGGCGTTTGCATCCATTTTCAAACCACTCCCCATCAGTATATTGTACATGGGTGCATGGACAATGAAACTTTAAACGCAATGACCAACACGGTAGACGCTTGTCTTATGTCACAAACGCGTAAAGTGATTGTGTGCGTCATATCGTCTTGCTCGTTGTTTTAATCAGGGGAGTACTTAGAAAATGGCCGTTTGCATCCATTTTCAAACCACTCCCCATCAGTATATTGTACATGGGTGCATGGAAAATGAAACTTTAAACGCAATGACCAACACGGTAGACGCTTGTCTTATATCACAAACGCGTAAAGTGATTGTGTGCGTCATATCGTCTTGCTCGTTGTTTTAATCAGGGGAGTACTTTGAAAATGGCCGTTTGCATCCATTTTCAAACAACTCCCCATCAGTATATTGTACATGGGTGCATGGACAATGAAACTTTAAACGTAATGACCAACACGGTAGACGCTTGTCTTATATCACAAACGCGTAAAGTGATTGTATGCGTCACATCGCCATGCTCGCTATTTTCAGTGAGGGGAGTACTTTGAAAATGGCCGTGTGCACCCATTTTCAAACCACTCCCCATCAGTATATGGTACATGGGAGCATGTACAATGAAACTTTAAACGTAATGACCAACACGGTAGACGCTTGTCTTATATCACAAACGCGTAAAGTGATTGTGTGCGTCATATCGTCTTGCTCGTTGTTTTAATCAGGGGAGTACTTAGAAAATGGCCGTTTGCATCCATTTTCAAACCACTCCCCATCAGTATATTGTACATGGGTGCATGGACAATGAAACTTTAAATTTAAAACGTAATGACCAACACGGTAGACGCTTGTCTTATATCACAAACGCGTAAAGTGATTGTGTGCGTCATATCGTCTTGCTCGTTGTTTTAATCAGGGGAGTACTTTGAAAATGGCCGTTTGCATCCATTTTCAAACCACTCCCCATCAGTATATTGTACATGGGTGCATGGACAATGAAACTTTAAACGCAATGACCAACACGGTAGACGCTTGTCTTATATCACAAACGCGTAAAGTGATTGTGTGCGTCATATCGTCTTGCTCGTTGTTTTAATCAGGGGAGTACTTTGAAAATGGCCGTTTGCATCCATTTTCAAACCACTCCCCATCAGTATATTGTACATGGGTGCATGGACAATGAAACTTTAAACGTAATGACCAACACGGTAGACGCTTGTCTTATATCACAAACGCGTAAAGTGATTGTGTGCGTCATATCGTCTTGCTCGTTGTTTTAATCAGGGGAGTACTTTGAAAATGGCCGTTTGCATCCATTTTCAAACCACTCCCCATCAGTATATTGTACATGGGTGCATGGACAATGAAATTTTAAACGTAATGACCAACACGGTAGACGCTTGTCTTATATCACAAACGCGTAAAGTGATTGTGTGCGTCATATCGTCTTGCTCGTTGTTTTAATCAGGGGAGTACTTTGAAAATGGCCGTTTGCATCCATTTTCAAACCACTCCCCATCAGTATATTGTACATGGGTGCATGGACAATGAAACTTTAAACGTAATGACCAACACGGTAGACGCTTGTCATATATAACAAACGCGTAAAGTGATTATGTGCGTCATATCGTCTTGCTCGTTGTTTTAATCAGTGGAGTGCTTTGAAAATTTTCAAACGACTCCCGTCTGTGTATCAGAGGGGAGTCGTTTGAAAATGGCAGTTAAACCATTTTCAAACGACTCCCGTCTGTGTACTACCATAGGGGAGTACTTTTATCAGGGGGAGTAGTTTGAAAATGCGACACCGGGCCATATCGGAAATTATAACCTTTCAATATATCATAGCTGGACCACGTTCGGACAAAACCGGACCTGTTACAATTCTGACGAGCGCTAGTCATCATCGGTTGCCCATTTAAAGGCATTGGGTATCAGTTATACCTAAAATGTGATAAAACATAATCATAGGAAATAATTGTTTAAATTTAATAGTAGGCTTGTATCGTAATTCTAAACCTAAGTCGCCTGCAAAAAAAGTCGTATTTCATATATGTAATTCGCCTGTAAAAAATGGAGGATTGGTAAACAAAAATGTTTATAATACGGAAAACGATAGTCATCTTTTAAGCATTGTAAACATATGTTTTCACATATGTTTTCAATCGATTAATTTTATATTAACATTATAACTGAGAACCAATAATTTCGAACAATTCGAAAGTCTCAGTGGGTGTGTTCACAACATTATTTCACAACTTTATTGTGAGAAAAACAAAATAACAAAAGTCTTAGTACGAACATTTTTATTGCAAGAAGTTTAGTGAAACGGGCCGAAGGTCTATTATATGCATCATGGTAGATGGAACATTATATTGTTTATGATTATATTCAGTATTTTCAGTACTTTTATAAATTTTCCCATTCACGTACTAGATAATTTTCGGTATTCATATTCCGTGGCCGCGTCATGAACGTCATGAACGCCATGAAGTAGTGATGTCATGAAGGCACTTCCGCGTAGTGACGTCATGAAGGCACTTACATTACGCGCGGCCTCGGAATGAGCATTGCCTAAAGCCATGTGCAAACAGCACGCGTTATATGTTTGCACATATGTGCAAACAACGGAAGCCATGTAACAATAATAATTACCACATGAAACCCTTGTTATAACGTATTGTAACCCATTTCATAAATGTGATATGATTTCCGTGTAATAACACCTGCAGCGAATTTGATTGGCTGGCCCCATCACCATAATTACACATTCGTATTATGCGCTAACTTTACGCCAAACGAACAAAACGAAGATGTTCGAAATGACGTCCTTAAAACTCGTCAGCAATTTTATGCATAAATTGTGCGCGACTCGTTTCATAAATGTCATATCGAATGGAAACTCGTTTGAGATGATAATAATAATAATAATAATAATAATTATTATTATTATTATTAATAATAATAATAATAATAATAATAATATTATTATTATTAATAATAATAATAATAATAATAATAATAATAATAGTAATAACAATAACGGGTATGATGTATTGCTGTTGCAGTCTATACTCCGAGTACAGAAATTGTTCCCTACCGTTCCTAGATTCCTGTAACGATGACGTCATCACAGAGCTACACACATTCGACAATACACTGGGTTTCCTCTGTCGCCAACTTTTCAATGGTCAGTACGGTTAATATTACATGACTCTTTTATTAACACATTTTTTAAATACTGTACAAACATATGCCTATGAGCGGAGAAATGGAGTTTATGGGTTTTGCGACCAGTGTAGATGGAGATTATGGGTTTTGCGACCAGTGTAGATACAGACCAGCCTGTGCATCCGCAGTCTGATCAGTATCCACACTGTTCGCCATTACATCAATGAAACACCTGTCATGGTTCAGGGAGTTCGGCACAGACTTATGTCCTTTTTGCGAAGAATCGATTTCCGTGTTGGTCGGTAGACACGGAAATTGATTCTTCACACACACGACAGAAGTTTGGGCGAAAATACAAAAATGCAGCTTAACAAGACGCGTTTGATGCGCCATATTTCATCAAAATCCGTTACGTAATAAGGACACTATACAAGAATACGTACTTTGAATCAGATGGATTCTGGAAGTTCCAGTACTTGTTGTTGTTGTTAGTACCACGTGATCAAACACATTGATAGCGCCAGGCACTCTTGGTTAAGCAATATACACCATTTGAGTTGGGAATCGCATCTTCTCTGCCTGTTGTTTCATATTCATTTATTCACTTATTAGTATTGTCTTTTTGTTTCAACACAATTTGGCTGACGAAAACAACTAACGTCTGTCACAAATTGACATGTATTGGAATTATAGATAGGTACATGTGTAACAATAGATGGCTTACATGGACGTGCATGCCTGCAGGGAATTGCACAGGTAAGGATTATTAATCTCAGTGAGTGAGTGGGGTTTTGGTCAGTCATGATATGGTCACTGCAGTGGTTAGATGGGCAGTTGGATTACCAATGTGTAGTGAATTATGAGATACACGTATGCAGCCATGAGATGATACAAATGAGACGGACAACATTGTGATGATAAAGGTAAGTGTATAGGCTGGTGGCAGTATATCTGGATCGGTGAATTGATGTATGATATTCAGCATTAACCGAGCGTGGTGCATTTGGTTGTATAAATAGTAAGTATGGGCATATGTCTTTGCAGGGCGTATTCCCACCCTTTTCGAGCGGAGACCGATTGACATACCCTGATACACTGATCCAGATCTGGTGCAACCTGCGAACTCATGTCCACGTTGTGTGGTGGTCCACTATCGGCTGCACGAGGATTGTAACCTGTTGATGCCACAGTGTACTTGGTGTACATTGAACAATATATTGTTGGATGTTTGACTATGCCCTATGTGGTCGAGCTTGTTCAGTACAACAGGCTATAGTGATTTGAGTTGGTGAAACATATGTATCATATGTACTGTGGGGGAGGTAGCGTGAACACAACGGGACATCGTATTTATCTTGATTGAACTTATAAAATGTGTAAAAAAACATAGATCCTGATGAGATTTTGTGAATAATAGAGCGACTATATGTTTGTATGATACTTTACAACAACACTATTTGGTACGGGGGGAATTCTTCACGACGTTGGATTGGGTATGAGTTTGATGAGGATAAACATTGCAGTGTGAAGCAGTATATCATTTGATTGGTGACTGAGTGATACCATTTGACAATAACGATCAATAATATAGTGGATGGACATGTACATATGAGCGTATTGAGAACAGCGTGTCAAATAGTATCATGTTCTGAGTGTATTATCATATTTTCATGTACTACTCTATCTATTGAATACTTATCTATTTTCTATATGTACTTTCTGAAATCTATCCTCTATATGTGTATATTCAACATGTTAATTAAATATTACTTGTAGATCTTAGTCATAATTTAATATAAAACGAACCCAACAGAGGACCACAAAAATCCTATCTGTGACAGTCACTGCAGTCCATTGATACGTCTATGCCGACGTACAAATACGTTTTATGCAGGTACATGCGCGGATAACTGTGGATGCCCTGGCTGGTATGGATCTACACTGGTCACAACATACGTAAGCGCTATTTTTTTCCAGTGACAGCCACATTTTCCACAAAAATTATCCCTAAATAATCACTAAGAAAACAACCGCCAGAGAAAAAAGTACTGTACCAAAATATATGGACGATAGATTGAAGAATGACAGAGTGGGTACCGCCTTGGAACGGCCAGTAAACACTGTCGTCCACTGTTTATGAAATCTGTAAACTCGTTTAATAAATAGCATAATATATGTATTATAAATCATGGTGTGTGCAAATATCCTCTATATACCAGTTTTATAAATAGATGACAGCAAAATCACGAGTAACGCCCCTTAGAAAATTTCCGAAGCATCATCTGCTTTGGCAGAATGTGTCGGTTGACGTCACGTTGCTTAGTTGAAACTAATCAACGTTGCGTCAAACCGACACATGCCGCACATACCACAGGTGATGGGAAAAAATAATCTGATACTCTCTCATTGTATAAATAATATACTATATATACTGTCATGTGATTTTCCCCGTCACCTGTGGCCCATACTAACGTCCATGATACCTTTTAGTAGTTCCAACGGGAAGTTACTCGTGATTTTCCAAGTTCGATAACCTATTTACAAGACTGGCAAATACAATTTATATTTTCAGCTCGTCCAGGGATTACGTGCTCTGTATCTACACGGCGACGGCGCTCGGCTGTTCCATGCAAGCCGCTGACGTCTACTTCCGCCTGTTGAACAATTCCATAGCCAGCATTCTGTACAAATATCACTACTCCTGCAGTATTCAACACCCGCTCGACGTTATCTCCCTTTATACAACAACGCCCGCTACAACTGTGACGTATAAACCTCCGGTATCAACGGAGCATGCGCAAAACACACAGCATCCGTACAATCAGGTCATATCAAGCGGGAGCAACATGGCGGCTATGCAATGTCTACGTGTGATTGTTTATAGTGTAGTCGCGGCAATTTTTATATTATTTTATCAAAATACATAACCATTAGCTTTGTTGGTTGTTTATTATATTTACTTCTCACGGTGGGTGTAGTACGTCACGGGCACCTGCTAGCCTATTTGGATGGGATGGACTGAATCACAGGTTGAAGTAACGGACCGAGATCTATAAATACATTAAATATGCATAAAAGCATCAATAAATGAAAAACAATAAGCTAACAAATTGTTTTTACTCCCTCCATATAGACGGTATAAGTCTATATGGAGGGAGTAAACAATTTTCTTTTAGATTATTTTTTTTCAATTATTGATGCGCTTAGGCATATTCAATGTATTTATAGACCTCGGTCCGTTACTTCAACCTGTGGACTGAATCGGGTAAAAAAATATTCCACTTCAGACGATACTTTATTTAATATCGAACATTAAAATTGATTAGCGAATGTTCCCGTCCTCGGAGAGTTGGCCGTTTAAGAGTTATTTCGAGAAATCCTACAATTCGCTGGAAACAAAGAAAGATGAGGTGCACTCGGATCCAAAATATGCCCAGAAATCGGTAGCTTATAGCCACCAAAGGAAAGAGACACACGAACACTCGCAGGCCCTGATAGTGTTGCATTGATATGCAATAATACTACACATTTACAATCAGTCTGGAAAACCCGATTTTTAACCCTGGTGCTCCCCATAATATCTTATTTCCAGCAAAATGTAGGTTTCCTCGAAATAACCCACAAACGGCTAAATCGACGAGGACGGGGACATCGGCAGGTGTTGCTAATCACTTTTGCGGGGTATCTATAGAAATATTTACATAAACTGTGATATTTTACGTAACTGACATCAAATGTTGTTGACATTTTCACAGCAAATGCGGAATGCTATTCGCCATTTGCTCTGAACACGTCGTCAACTTTTAACGTCATTTACATAAAATATCGCACGTTTTGTAAATCTATTTCATGACATACCGCACATCTTCTTAGTATAAGTACAAACTCTCATATCTCGTCTCATATATGGCTGTGACTGGAGAAATACGGCTCTGGGAATTGCGACCAGTGTAGCTGCTGGTCAAATAGCCCACTCCTGTAGCCCAATAACAATATATATTCCTTGTTCGAAACATGGCTGGTGTTTTATTGATGGAATGGCGAACAGTGCGGTTGCTCCCACTGATCTTGATCTTCACTGGCAAACCCCATAAGTCCCACTTCTCCAGTCACAGCCACATATGTGACTGTGACTGGAGAAATGGGGCTTATGTCATTTATGGTGTGTCTAGCTCTTGGTCTCCCGAGGCTATCCGGTGGTATTATGGGATGAACAATTGTGTAAGACATGTGTTTGACCGACTGACTGGCGGATGCACAGGCTCATCTGGATCTGCATTGGTCGCAAAACCCATAAGCCTCATTTCTCCAGTCACAGGCAAATATATCAGGAGCTACATGAGACACGCTGGTAGTGGACAGAGACGTGAATTAAAGGTACATGCCCACTCGGTAGGCGCAAACTTTTCTTTATAGGAATTGCGTCACTATTCCACCGGTTCTGAACATTACGAGTGCCAGCTATACAGATATAATCATTTAGTAATATTTATTTTACTGATAGTGACGCGCGATGGTACCAGGCTATTTTCATATGCAAATGACGCATGATATGTTTTGCCTACTGAGAGGGCATGTAAAGAGGCATATCCGGATTTAAAAAAAGAATACTATACAAAATAAATACGTGTTTTCAACATGGAATTGTATAAAGTGGTTTAATTGAAGCTATAGGACGATACTAGGACAGCTGGGTTGTTTCTATTTTCACCAATATATTTACATGTATATACATATCAAATTTCCCATCTTGTTGCGTTCAATCTGATACTTATGTACCGATATGATTATAACTGTATTACAAATTCCTGATATGCCCCTTTAAGCGAAATGAAATATGTTAAGACAAAGTGAAAGAGATCCATGATAATCGTCGAACACGATTACTAGAAATAACATGAATTGCAAGCACGTTTTATTTTGCACCTGTTCAGTTCTGTCATTGACTGTGCCAATAGTGTCATATCACATGACACAAACGTCTCCTAGCACGGTCTTAACCCTTTCAACCTTAAGGAACTGGAATGGACTGTGATATGCTAATGTTCCGACCAATCCAATGGTCACAAAATTATTATCAGATTCGTCCATTTATGAAAAGGGGGTGTTTTTGTTCTAAGAAATATGAAAAGTACTTGCAAAATGTGCAGATCCTGATGAGACGGCTCGTTACGAGCTGGCTCATCTGGATCTGCACTGTTTGCATAAACCGAAATAGCGGGCATTCGGGTTCAAAGGGTTAAGCGAAATTAAATGTAAACGGGACACACTTAATAACAAAAATGAACATAATGTACTCAACTGTCGAAATAACAGTCGTGCTCAGCATCCACGAAGGATCGGGCTAATAATAGCATCACTGGAAGAACACAGGCGGGTGTGTGGCGGGGTTAGGTTAGTTGCGAACAATACCTCTTGAAATGTACCCATGTCCCGTCCGTACGGGAGTAGATGTCAAGAGTTACGGTTCGCAACTAGTGCGTGTGGGTGGGGGAGAGGAACCTTTTATACAATTGACACATTGGAGGTTTACGCTCGTTTAATAACAAGGTCATTTACATCCAATCTTATTAGCTCATGTTCAGAACTCGTAATGTTCGTATTATCCTGGGTATAGTAAGGTAATTGAATGTGATATTTTCTGTAAATGATGTCGGGAGTTGTTGAAATGTTCATAGCAAATGCGGAATTCCGCATTTGCTCTGAACATTTCGTCAACCTTCGACACCATTTACGTCAGGTACCAGGTAGCTGGCTGCACATTGATGAACTGTACGCTGAATGGCTACCACAGTTGATGGAAAAAATCCTATGACAGTCTCTTCCACACAGCAAATACGAAAAACATATGAATTACTTATAAAATTCATATGAAAAGAGCACATATGCAATTAATTTGCGCTTCATATGAAGACTTCATATAAATAATTTGCATATGACGTCATATGTGGTCTTTTCATATGGATATCATACGAAATATTTCGTATTAAATGCATATGTTACATACGGAATTCATATGAAAATAGCACGTATGACTTTCATATGCGGCACAATGTGTAGTGTATAGTATAATGATATTAACTATATTTTCAGACAATTTATTGTGTATGTTACTGAAAACAAAATGCTGTATGATGCATTGACGCTCATAGAGTGTATCGGGATCAATCGGTATTCGATAACTACTTTCCCCAACGTTTCTTATCAGGATTTGAATTTATTTTTATTTCAAAATACTTGAATATGGCGCTTGAAATCAATCAGCTTGATTGGCTGAGCCTGAGCTGTGCTACAGTTCAGGCTCAGACAATCAAGCTGCTTGATCGCTAGTTCAGATCGTCAATAGATGTTCAGAAACGTTGACATCTTGGCAAGATTAACGCATGCGAGTGTGTAATGGCGTAATGTAAACGACTTAGTATTTAAATTTCGTTCATTCGCTACTGCTCCACGTAGAGACGAACATTTAGAAACTTAATCAGTTTCGTCTCTATGTGAAGTAGAAACGACGGACGGAAATTTAAAATTCTGAAGCTCCCGTCTCTACCCCGCAGAGATACGAAAAAAACGAACTGTCCCTAACGAGCCACCATACTAATTGCCACTTCAGAAAACAGGGGCCCGTTTCACTAAATTCCGTACGACTAAAATGTTCGTAAGCGCAAATTTAGGATCGTCTAGAAATTTCAATGGATGTATTTACATTTATTGAGCACAGCCTATGCTCATTAAATCTGAATCCAATAATTGTTTACAAGAAAACTTTGTTAATGTGAAATTTACAGACTATCATAATTTTGCACTTACGAGCATTTAGTCGTCAGACGTTTAGTGAAACGGCCCTAAAGGCGTAGCTGCCTTTAGGGCCAAAAGGCCCTAAATTTTGAGATAAAAAAATGTGACAAAATGTGCACATGGATAGTAAATCTCTCAATATATCGGCGAAGAAATGCTTTATAATGCCCCCAGAATGCAGGATTTGGCGTCTGCATTACAAGAGATTCCGCGAGGACATGCTAACTTGAAAGTAGTTTGTGCCTGCACATCAATTATAGATCGTAGCTAGTTATCTCCCGTTGAATTTATTTATAGAAATCCGCTCCAAATTGTGTAGAGTTTAGTTGTAAAAGGTGCGAATTTACCATGCTTTGTGGAACCATTATTTCGACTAATGTTGATCCAGATAACCCTACATGTACATATCTGCGCAATCTGATCCGGGACTGAATTGTTTGCTAGAATACAAATTTCACCCTTATTAATATTATTGCAATCAGTGTAGACTGAGATCAGACTGCACAGGTGTGCAGTCTGATCTGTGTCTACTCTGTTCGCAAAACCCATTTTTTTGTGCTATTCGGTAAGAAATAAACGCTGAAAAACAGCATAGGACCGGATCTCTATAACTAGATTTGCAAAGGGAAATAACTAGCTACGATTCCTCAATAATGCCTGGCTAGGCGACTGGGAAACGCTATCACCCCCGTATATCAGTGTTGTCTACGAAACCAATGGAATTTACAACCGTGTGACGAATGTTTTGACGTCGGGTGCACTTCTCGACCCCGCAAGTTAGGGAAACGGTCTACAGCGTCCTCGAATATTGTCAGAATGGACCAGTTCTCTTTCGCCGACACTTCATGGTAGGTGGTCCCGAACTCCGGCGAACTCACCAAGTCCGCGTACTCCACAGACACGTCTCTCGTCTGCAAGTCTAGCTTATTCCCCACAACTATAATGGGAATATCCGGCCGTTTTATCGCGAGAATCGCCTCGCGAATGTTTCGCACCTCTTCAAACGTTCTCAAATCCGCAATACTGAACACAATTACGAACACCTCACTGTTTTGAATCGCCACTCTGCGCATGTCCGGGAATTCGTTCCTTCCGTCTGTGTCGAGGACGCTTAATCGGAACCCGTTACCATGGTACTGGTACAGGTCTGCGATCGTCTGCGTGTGTTCTCGGCTGAAGGTAAGAAAACACTAATGGGTGCGAAATCGCCAAGGGAGTAAAAGTAGTCCGGTAAAAAAATAGTCCGCGTGTTAAGAGGTCACAGACAGTTTGCGTGCAAATCTTGATCAATTACTACCCGATTCACTTGAGGGGAGTTTTAACACCAGATTTCAGCATATTTTAGCATGTAAAAGAAAACACTGAAACTGTTGGTCACGTGATGTAAAACAGAGTTTCCGTGACCAAATAATGTAAACACTATTGAGGGACATGCCGAGGTTGAATTTATCTTTCTTAGGAGGAAGCAGGGACCATAATACAATTCATCATTAGTCCCATGAGTAAGTGAACCTAGTATTGTATCAATGCAGATCCAGTACAGACATGCTGCAGTTCCTATAAAAGTATGTACTACAGCATCCATACGAATAGTGAAAGAAGGAGTCGTTAAATTATATAGTAAAGCTATTCCAACCTGAAGCTGTTCTCCATGAAGCGTCTGATGATCGACGTCTTCCCGACGCCTTCACAGCCCAGCACGAGCACCCGGACGTCCGTGGGAGATGCCGTCTGCTGCGATGGCGCCGAGTCGTGCTCGCCGTTCACCGTCCACGTACTCCGTTTTGCAAACCTGAAATTAGGAAATCAGAAGTGGAACTATGGAAATTCATATTATCCCGTTAACACAGTGCGTATGTGCCGTGAAACACGGTGCCCTGAAACATTTTTGATATCCTGTCAATACGACCTAATCACTGCGTATGAATATGTGCGGTGACTGGGGTTATTCTATTTGCATTTTAAAGCCATTTGTATGTGTTGACGGGATAAATAGAATAGTAGGTTAGTGCCGTGAATGTGAAAAATATCTGGCGCGGCACGGAAACGGGATGTGCTCGACAGAGCCTCGCCCATCCCGTTTCCTAAGCCTTTTCAGATATTTTCCACATTCACGGCACTAACCTATTATTCTCTATATTTATCATGTTTATGTTGGATAATATGGAGCGCCGTTATTGACTTTAATAGCACTTTGTGATATCACCTATTCGAATCCAGATCCGAATGCATGCTATCACCAATTCCATAGGGTGATATCATCTATTTAAATGGGTGATATCATGCATTAAAATGTGTGATATCACCAATTCAAATTGAATTGATGATACCACCCATTCGAATATGTGAAATCACCTATTCTATCGGGCGGTTTGTAGAACGTAATCAACGGTAAATCAGTGCCGCTTCAAATTATGATTCCATGCTTATGCAGTAAATGCGATAATCTAAATATAGTCTTTCTGATTATGTAATTTATTAAACGAGTTAACTACTTTCATAAGAAACATAAGACTGATCATTTATACGAAATTTTAATTTGTACTTCTATTAATAAATGGAGAATAGGACAGGTGACCACACTTGTCATGAACAAAAGTCGTAGACTCTAAATAGAATCGCATTTATTAAACGAATAGTCTCGCTTCTTATGTGATCAGTATATAGAGAATAGTAGGTTAGTGCCGTGAATGGAAACAAATATCTGGCAAGGCTTAGAAAACGGGTTGGGCGAGGCTCTGCCGAGCACATCCCGTTTCCGTGCCGCGCCAGATATTTTCTCATTCACGGCACTAACCTACTATTCTATTTATCCCGTTAACACCTACAAATGGCTTTAAAATACAAAAAAAAATTAACCCCACCTGTTCATACGCAGTGATTAGGTCGTATTAACAGGATATCAAAATTGTTTCAGGGCACCGTGTTTCACGGAACATACGCACTGTGTTGACAGGATAAACGCCTATACTAAATAGCACATTAAAGATTAAATCACCATGTGTGTAAGATTATCTATATATAAGAATAACATTAGTACCATACTGTACTAATCTGTAAAATAACTTACAATTTCATGTTGCTATTTAAATCCAGCATACAAATTTCAAGATGTTCCGCGTTGCCTTTGAAAAGCGTTATATGACTACTCTCTTCAAACACGGTAGTATGTATATGCAATGCCACACCTGTTGACATCCAATTTCTATTAAATAATTGTAATGCTCTGCAAACAACATAAACATTTTGTCATGGGTGTGAAACACTTTGTCCGTTTATTCAACAAGAGGTTGAAAAGCTAAGATCCGACTGGACATTGGTACAGCGGTCAATTACCCTGACATTCGATGACCACCAAATTTGTACAGGTATATTGTGTGTACAGGTAAATTAAACCACGAGACAAGCGGATATAATATAGGGTACTTCAGTTACTTGACAATTTCAAGTACAGTGAAGATTCAGGGTACTTCAGTTACTTGACAATTTCAAGTACAGTGAAGATTCGTTGAAGATTTATTGAAGGTTCGCAAATGAACCAATGCCATGAAATGGAATGGTGCTTAACGGCCCATCAACACAAGAGCATCATTTAGGGCCAAGCAATTTAGACGAAGAAGACATTAACAGTAAAATGGTATGTTACATGTGGTTCCCATTTGAACCATACGAAAACGAATGGAAAATGCAGTGAAAACTATCGTTTTTGTACACTGATATGCATAGCGACGATTATCGTTTGTTAGTTTTTTTCGGAAAGCGCGATATAGTCGGCACTTTGGCGTACGTACGTACGTACGTGTGTCCGGTTAAAGTTGTTGGTTAAAGTTCTTTGGTTAAAGTTTTTCGTTATACTATATCTCTTCGCCCATTACCTTGAAACTTCACTTGGGTGTTTGTCATCGTCTATATTTTCATTCTACCCCCCTACCGTGCGGCCCCTGTGCCCATGTCAAGGTCTAATTACTTTGAAATGTGTTATTAAAGTTGTTGGTTAAAGTGTTTTGGCTAAAGTATTTCGTTACACTATATCTCTGCATCTTCTTCGCCCATTACCTAGAAACTTCACATGGGTGTTTATCATCATCTATATTTTCATTCTACCCCCTCCCGTGCGGCTCCTGTGCCCAATGTCAATTTACTTTGAAATGTTTGGTTAAAGTTTTTGGTTAAAGTTTTTTGGTTAACGTTTTTCGTTACACTATATCTCTGCAACTGCTTCGCCCATTACCTTGATACTTCAGTAGTAGGTGGTATCATTTCCACCCCTATATACTACCCCACCACCCCCGAAAAACCTAAAAATTGGTTAACGAGGAAATTGTCTCCCTACAGCAAATTTATGATTTTTTGGAGAAAATAATTTTGAAAATAGGGAGTCGAAATGATACCACCTCCAACCAACTTTTGGTTGGAGGTGGTATTGTAGTCCAATTATATTGGTGTCATAAATACATCATGTTTTTTTCACGTCCAATTGAACAGATACATTTAATAGGTTATAATAAAATATTATAACAAAATGGATAATAAAATACGCAACGAATTGGAATCTTGTAATGTCTTTGTTGAAGAATTTTACGATGTTTCTACAGCATTAAAACACTGTAAAATGACAAAACTATGCGATATCGAATACATGAAATATCAGCGTAATTTATTACGCTCCGATTGAACGTATTGTGGCGCGCCATGACATCCAATATTTGTCTTATTAACTCCGTGTGTGAAATCGCTCATATTTCGGATATGTGACATGATAACCTGCTACGGAAACATGTGGCTGTGACTAGAGAAATGGAGCTTATATGATTTGCGACAAGCGTAGATCCATATGATCCTGTGCATCGGGCAGTCTGGTCAGGATCTGCACTGATCGCTATTGCGTATTCAATGAACCACCCGTCACGTTTGCTTATTAACAAGCAGACAAGCAATATGGGCCGTTATCATGCTACAGAAGTGTGCTATTTGATCAGGAGCGATAAGCCCCAATTTCTCCAGTCACAGCCACGAATAAAGTGTCGAGTGTTGCAGGTTCAGGTCTGAAGCAAAGCACACGTCTCGGGTATCAAAGTGTGATTCAATTAACACGATATCCCCCGTACCAGTCGGGTGTCGGGTACTGCTGTGACTGAGATTAACCCTTAAAACGCCGAATGAAATTTTGTCGTCTGCTGCTTATTTTTATATTCCATAGCTGTCATCAGAAACATTATCTGACAGCACTTTAGAATCATTTCCAAAGGAAATTATTCTAAAGTGCTCTGTCAGATAATGTTTTTATGGAGAAAGACAACACAATATGCAACAACAGCAGACGACAAGTTTCGTTTCCCGCGTTCTAAGGGTTAATGCTGATACAGTGACTCGCCGATATCCCCGTACCAGTCGGGTGTAGGGTACTGCTGTGACTGAGATTAACCCTTATAACGATGAAGTAAATTTTGCCGTCTGCTGCTTATTTTTATGCCACCGGGTTTCGAAGAAACGGGTGGCATATAGTGTTTGGACCGTCCGTCCGTCCGTCCGTCTGTCCGCGATTATGGACAAATAGACACATAATTTTGTCCAAGGAATGTCCATTCATGGATACATGATGGACACGGTTGAAAAAGAGTTATCTTTCTTACACTATTCAACAGCGGTAGACGAGTTCTCTGTATTACCAACAAAAAGACACACAAACGAAATGTACGGAATAAATATTGAAAACCAGTCTACCGGAATTTCATTCGGCTGTGTTCGGTTATTACGGTGTTCGCCCCTTCGGCACAGATTCGTGCATGTTCACAAGTTTCATCAGAAACTATCAGGTAAGTTTTCTTCTGTTGTCTACTTGAGTAAGTGCTTAGTGCAACTTTAAATGTCAAATTTGCCTGATTTTGATGCATTGTGAAACTTTTACAGCTCAAAGTTTCACCCGATTTCATTGAAAAAAATGCGTGATTGACCAGTATCTGATATAACCAGTAACCGACACAAATTAGACACATAAGGCCACTTTGTAAGAAACATTGGTGAAGACACATAAACACTATAGACACATAGTTTGTTTAGCCCCTTAAAAATGTCCAAATTTTAGTCACACTTTTCGGTTAACCACTTTGTCACAGTTTCTCAAATATGCTGCATGTGGCATCCGCGTTCGACAGACGCATTTCTTGTTTATATTCCATTGCTGTCATCAGAAACATTATCTAACAGCACTTTAGAATCATTTCCAAAGGAAATGATTCTAAAGTGCTGTCAGATAATGCTTTTATTGAGAAAGACAACACAATATGCAACAACGGCAGACGACAAGTTTCGTTTCACGCGTTTTAAGGGTTAATGCTGATACAGTGACTCGCCGATATCCCCGTACCAGTCGGGTGTAGGGTACTGCTGTGACTGAGATTAACCCTTATAACGCTGAAGTAAATGTTGCCGTTTGCTGCTTATTTTTTATATTCCATTGCTGTCATCAGAAACATTATCTGACAGCACTTTAGAATCATTTCCAAAGGAAATGATTCTAAAGTGCTGTCAGATAATGTTTTTATTGAGAAATAAAATAAAACAATGAAAAGTCAAGCAGAGCATGATGTTATTAGCCGATCAAATCAGGGTTCAATATATGTCCGCATTTTAGTAGTTACTGAGTCTCGGGGGGGGGGGGGATGAATGAGCGAGTAGTATATTGGTGTTTAACGGCCTATCAACAGCTAAGGTCATTTAAGGTCGGGCCAACGGGTTGTACTATCCCGCATTAAACGGGTCCACGATGAGGAAAATTCCCAAAATCCGAACTCAATATTTCCATGCCACACCAGTCACTTTAGTAGCTCGGCCCCAAAGTAATATGATTTGCCATAAGCTTATTACTTCTTAATGGAGCATAACAGGTTAACATTGTCACTTGTTTATTCCTTGTTTATCGATTTAAGTGGTTCAAATCGACTCGAAGCTTACGTTCAACGGCCGCACAAACTCGATTTAACTGCACGCGTTCCAATGATTTAAATACGCAGCGCGTTTAAATAGTCAATTACGTTTTTTTAATGTGCGCACTGGTCATTTAAAAAAGGGCCCATCCGTGATTTTTTGCGCGATGTCGGGCGCAAGACAATCAATAATTTGCGGCATTGACAATAATTAAGGGGGATTGTCGCAATCGCGCGTGCTGGATGCATCCCTGCCATCCCTGCATGGTACGTAAACAAATCAAAGTTCGCTATGAAGGGCAATTCTTCGTTTTGATTGGTAGAAAATTTTGTGAATATTAACTAGCGTCAAATGACGCGCATACGCGATCAATGGGATAAACCCGAGATGCCGGGGTTGCTAGTCGGAGGAGATTTTGAGCAGAGGTCGATTATAAATTAGCCGAATAAACACATTTTACGCGATTATACGTGGTTGAAACTTGTTCTGTTTAATAAATAAAAGCTTTAAATTAGCCCAATAATCGGCGTATGTTGGCGTATATGGCCATTAGAGCCAACTATGGACTTCAACAACAACAACTTCCGGGTTCAATCTCTTCCTGCGTTCAGCTCATTACGTATTCAAAGTTGTGTTATTTGGCTATATTTAAAGTTTTAAACGGAGATAATTGCCAAAAATGCAAACTTTATCGGTTGATGCAATTTGGAAGTGATACAGCAAAATTCGCGTTCGTAGATTACCGAATAGCGGAGAAAAGGGTTGCTACAAACTTTTTCAGAATTCGATGGATGACCAATATATTAGCCGATCTATAAATATATCGACTAATAACAAAGTATGGAATAACTGCAGACGACACGTTTCCCGCGTTCTAAGTGTTAATGCTGATACAGTGACACGCCGCGTCAGGAAATAGCACAACATGGCGTTGGCAATCACCAATACCATGACCAGGCTGCATGTTTCAGGCTATGGTCACCATAGCCTCAAACATGCAGCTTGGTCATGGTCTACATGGTATTTTACAAACGACTTCTATTGGCAATCTATGACAACAAACATATATACACCAAGTGGCATTATCTATGTTGGGTGGAAACGACAACGGCTGATATTTCCCATGTTCGGCAGGTAACAGATCTGAACGTCTGTCACGGGTTAAGCATTTAGTGACCAGGGTAGCTTTTGATCGGGTATTCACAATCTGATCATGGTCGGAACTGTTGCGGGCGACATGAACATGTACGCGCTATCGTAGGGAGATATATTTACGCAATACTGAAATTGCCAGTGCACCAGGCTGAACACACGTTATGATGGTCGTTGATATTGCAGCCTATATACAAGTTACATTTTGGTGTCCCAAACTTTCCACCCCAATGTTCAACGGTGTGTATGATAGATTTGCGGTTTCGATACATCAGGTTTATATCCAGTTGCGACTGGAGAAATGGGATTTATGCCATTTGTGCCAAGTCTAGTTTCTGGTCGAATATCGCCCTCCAGCAGTCAGATAAGGAGCTTTACATTTTGATAGCAACACAACTATGTTTCACTATCTGAATCTTGAACAGTGCAGATCCTGATCAGACTGCGCGGATGCGCAGGCTGATCTGGAACTGGACTGGTCGCAAATTTCATAAACCCAAATGTTTCCAGTCACATGGTGAATATTTTACCGTGTAATAAGTGAATATTAATGGCTCATCATATCAAAGGATATTTTCTAATACACGGACTTGTACATTATTCGTGGCGTAACATGAATGTTCATCTGTTGTATTGGCGCTAGCACATGCCGCTGATATATTTCCTTTTAATCCCATGTTATTATGGTTTATATGTGTAATAGTTTATGCCCCATCACGATTGTGGAGTGGCATTTAGTGTTACTCGTCCGTCCGTCCGTCCGTACGTCTGTCACACGGTTTGTTTGAGTTTGTATCTTCAATTTGCAATTGTGCCTCGTTTACTGTCAAAGCGGTAGGTGGGGCACCAATATATGTTCTATGTATTTGGAAAATGTTTTCATTAAGCAAGTATTTTGTTTTGCTTTCATTTTACCACTTCAAGTCAATAACTGGAAACCTACTCGTTATAATGAGAAACGTAGTCGTTTTGACAAAAATACCTACTCATTACAACGGAAATATTCCTGGCAAAGTACTAGTATTCGTATTCATGAGAAATTTACTTTGTATTGCAAGAAACTTAGTGGTTATCATAAGGAGAAGTATAGTCGTTATACTAATATAGACGTTTTAGTGAGAAACATAGTCGTTAAATTATGAGAAATATAGTAATATAGTCGTTATTGATATAGTCGTTGTTGTAATGAGAAACCTTGTCGTTTTAGTGGGAAATATAGTCGCTAGAATGGATTGTCGTTAGACTGTGTTTTCGCTGTAATAAGAATACATGTATATATATGCGTTGTCGTTAGAATGGGTTGTCCTGTTGCTCGAATGTGTTGTCGTTAGAATGGGTTGTCCTGTCGCTCGAATGGGTTGTCGTTAGAATGGATTGTCGTTAGAATATATTGTCGTTATAATTGGTTGTCGTTAGAATGGATTGGGATTGTCGGTAGTTTAGAATAAATTGTCGTTAGAAGGGGTTGTTGTTATAATGGATGGTCGTTAGAATGGGTTGTCGTTAGAATGGTCGTTAGAGTGGGTCGTCGTTAGAATGGATTGTCGTTAGAATGGTCGTTAAAATGGATTTTCGTTAGAATGGTCGTTAGAATGGATTGTCTTTAGAATGGGTTGTCGTTAGAATGGTCGTTATAATGGATTGTCGTTAGAATGGGTTGTCCTTAGAATGTGTTGTCGTTAGAATATCGTTAGAATGGGTTGTCGTTAGAATGGATTGGGATTGTCGGTAGAATGGATTGTCGTTAGAATGGGTTGTCGTTAGAATGGGCTGTCGTAAGAATGGGATGTCGTTAGCATGGGTTGTTGTTAGCATGGGTTGTTGTTAGCATGGGTTGTTGTTAGAATGGGTTGTCGTTAGAATAGATTGTCGTTAGAGAGTTTAACCCGTCCGTCCCACTGGCCTATTTTCATAAGCGACCTTTGACCCCGACACTGCCATCTGTTGAGCGGAACAACGACCGGCACCAGCAGTAACAGGTGTGCTATGTCAACGCTGGTGAGTACATGTTTTGTAACCAATGGTATGCAAACTTGTCTCGTCCGATGAAATAGGGCTTATGGGTTGTGCGACCAGTGTAGATCCCGATCAGCCTGCGCATCCGCACAGTCTGATCAGGATCTGCACTGTTCGCCATGCTATGTATATCGTTATCCGGCTACAACTGTATGTTATTAGATCTGGAGATACATTCGTCACGCATACCATAAGCCGCATTTCTCCAGTCACAACCACGCATATGCCTCGTCCGTATGCCGTGCCATGTGATGCAAAACTTTCGTTGCGCGCAAAAGATATATTTTTTGCGCGCAAAAGAAGTTTTGCAACACATGGCACCTGACGTGCGAAACGTTTCAAAACTTTCATTGCGCGCAAAATATATATCTTTTACGCGCAAAAGATTCAATATGGCCAATGTTTTGCGCGCAACGAATATTTTGAAACGTTCGGCACACTAGACGTGCGGATTGTTTCAAAAATCTTTTACGCGCAAAAAATATATCTTTTGCGCGCAACGAAAGTTTTGCATCACTTGGCACGCTATATAGACGTTGCCGAACGTTTTCAAAGAAACCATTCATTGCGCGCAAAAGATTTGACCGAAACGTAACATTTCACATATCAGACTGTTGCAGTTTATTACCGACCCGTATCAGGATCTGCTCATGTATAGACCCTCACTCAGAACTGTTCAGTATAGACCCGTTCATCAGATGTTCAGTAATGATAGATCCTACTCAAGACTGTTACAGTAATAGACCCCGTATCAGACCTGCTCAGTATAGATCCTACTTCACACTTGCTCCAGTTAATAGATCCTTATCAGGACTGCTCAGTAATAGACCCTTATCCAGATCTGCTCAGCATAGATCCTTAATCAGACTGCTCAGTATAGACCCGTATCAGGACTACTCAGTATAGACCCTTATCAAGACTGCTCAGTATAGACCCTTATTCAGAACTGGCTCAGAATCGATCCTACTCAGACTTGCTCAGTTATAGACCCTTATCCAGTATAGAACCCTTATCTGCTCAGCATAGCCCATTATCAGACTGCTCAGTATAGACCCTTGTCAGACTGCTCAGTATAGACCCTTATCAGACTGCTCAGTATAGACCCGTATCAGACTGCTCAGTATATATCCTTATCAGACAGCTCAGTATAGACCCTTATCAGATTGCTCAGTATAGACCCGTAGCAGACTGCTCAGTATAGACCCTTATCAGACTGCTCAGTATAGACCCTTATCAGACTGCTCAGTATAGATCCTTATTAGACTGCTCAGTATAGATCCTTCTCAGACTGCTCAGTATAGACCCGTATCAGACTGTTCAGTATAGACCCGTAGCAGACCGCTCAGTATAGACCCTTATCAGACTGCTCAGTATAGATCCTTATCAGACTGCTCAGTATAGACCCTTATCAGACTGCTCAGAATAGATCCTACTCAGACTGCTCAGTATAGACCCTTATCAGTATAGACCCTTATCAGACTGCTCAGCATAGACCCTTATCAGACTGCTCAGTATAGACCCTTATTAGTTGCGCGCAAAAGATTGTCTCGCCAAATGTTTCAAAAGTAAAAAGAAATATAACGGGGAGTAGCATACAGAAACTACTAAACTGGCAAGTTATGTACATTTATTATCCCATCGCGTAGCGAAGATGGGATATAGGTATGAAAAAGTCGTCCGTCCGTCTGTCTGTCTGCGAGTCTGTCACACACGGTTTGAACAGTAGCTTGCCCACGTTTCTCTATTCACATATAACTGCTTTACGGTAATTCATTATACACCAACCCAAGGTCAATGTCAACTGATTTCGAAATTCTCGGTTCAGTAGATTGTATCCACGTTTCTCCATCAAACACCACAGCGATGGGATACATGCCGTTGGTGGCATTCTTGTCTATGCACCGATTACTGTAATCCCCGACCCCCAGGATAGCGGGGGATAACGGGGCTAAATCCCTGTGCATTGACATAGCATATATAGCATCTGGTTGTTCGGCATAGACATCATCATTTATTCTACTGTTTTGTCGCTAATAACATTACAATTTCCATGCATATATCTCGTACATATAAACACAAGATTATGCCACATACTGGATAATTATGCAAGCTGTATATGTACATGCTGTTTGTAATCAATATCGCCCTATTTAGAGCATCCTCTGCGGCTGGTGATGTAAGCGCCATCTACTGTTCACCCACAGCTACTGTAACCTCATGCACTAGGTCCTGTCATATACTCGTATATCGTGCATATACTGAGCAGTCTGATAAGGGTCTATACTGAGCAGTCTGATAAGGGTCTATACTGAACAGTCTGATAAAGGTCTATACTGAGCAGTCTGAGTAGGATCTATACTGAGCAGTCTGATAAGGGTCTATACTGAGCAGTCTGAGTAGGATCTATACTGAGCAGTCTGATAAGGGTCTATACTGAGCTGTCTGAGTAGGATCTATACTGAGCAGTCTGATAAGGGTCTATACTGAGCAGTCTGAGTAGGATCTATACTGAGCAGTCTGATAAGGGTCTATACTGAGCAGTCTGATAAGGGTCTATACTGAGCAGTCTGATAAGGGTCTATACTGAGCAGGGTCTTTACTGAGCAGTCTGATAAGGTACTATACTGAGCAGTCTGATAAGGGTCTATACTGAACAGTCTGATAAGGGTCTATACTGAGCAGTCTGATAAGGGTCTATACTGAGCAGTCTGATAAGGGTCTATACTGAGCAGTCTGATAAGGGTCTATACTGAGCAGGGTCTATACTGAGCAGTCTGATAAGGTACTATACTGAGCAGTCTGATCCGGGTATATACTGCGCAGTCTGATAAGGATCTATACTGAACAGTCTGATAAGGGTCTATACTGAGCAGTCTGATAAGGGTCTATACTGAGCAGTCTGATAAGGGTCTATACTGAGCAGTCTGATAAGGGTCTATACTGAGCAGGGTCTATACTGAGCAGTCTGATAAGGTACTATACTGGGCAGTCTGATACGGGTCTATACTGAACAGTTCTGATAATGATCTATTCTAAGCAGTCTGATCCGGGTATATACTGCGCAGTCCTATAAGGTCTATACTGAGCAGTCTGAGTAGGATCTATACTGAACAATCTGATAAGGGTCTATACGATGCAGCAGTCTGATAAGGGTCTATACTGGGCAGTCTGATAAGGGTCTATACTGACAGTCTGATAAGGATCTATTCTAAGCAGTCTGATCCGGGTATATACTGCGCAGTCTGATCAGGGTCTATACTGAGCAATCTGACCAGGTTCTATACTAAGCAGTCTGATCCGAGTCGAAACTGCGCAGTCGGATCAGATTCAACACTGAGCAGTCTGATCAGAGCCTATACTGAGCTGTCTGATCGGGGTCTGTATTGCGCGGGCTGATCCGGGTCTATACTGAGCCACGTACTGTGTAAGCTACAAATAGTTCGGTGCAAAGTATATTATGATTGGTACAAACTCCTTTATATTCGGTGCATTGTACATTATGTTCGGTGCAACATACATTATGTTCAGTAGATATGGCATTATGTTCAAAGTCTTTATGTAGATAGAATTAAAGGGAATACAATTTACTCCCGCCGCGGATACCGCCAAAATGCAATCGGAACTCCTCATAACATCCGACGTAGGCAAAAAGATCCGAGGTCGATCCGAATGAACATCACCTTAACGAAGTTTGTACCGAACATAATGTCCACTGAACATAATGCAGGTTGCACCGAACATAATGTAGTTTGCACCGAACATAATGTTCTTTCTCCTGAACATAATGCAGGTTGCACCGAAACATAATGTTGTTTCTACTGAACATAATGCAGGTTGCACCGAACATGATGTAGTTTGCACCGAACATAATGTTGTTTCTACTCAACATAATGCAGGTTGCACCGAACATAATGTAGTTTGTACTGAAGATAATGCAGTTTGTACCGAACATAATGTTGTTTGCACCGAATATAATGTCGCATGTACCAAACATAATGTAGTTTGCACCGAACATAATGTTGTTTCTACTGAACATAATGCAGGTTGCACTGAACATAAAGTAGTTTGCACCGAACATAAGCAGGTTGCACCGAACATAATGTAGTTTGCACCGAACATAATGCAGGTTGCACCGAACATAATGTAGTTTATAATGAACATAATGCAGTTTGTACCGAACATATTGTTGTTTGCACCGAATATATGTCGCATGTACCGAACATAATGTAGTTTGTACTGGACATAATGAAATGTCAACCACATAAGACAGCTATGGCGTTCCATAATGAACCGTGGTAACCAATTTAGTTGGTGATACAAAAAAATAAAAAATATATATTGAGTAGTTTTCATCGTATTCTTGGAATAATGGGTACTTTGGCGGCCATTTTGAAAACTGGATACAAAGACCATTACAGGGAACATCCAACCTGCCAGAATTTTTAATAGTGTTCATGCCGGGTGTAGAATGATGCAATGGATGATGAGAAGCATGTGTATATGAAGTTTCAAGTGGATAGCTCTTACAGTAAAGAGGTTATACAATGTAGGTGAAAAGGAGTTGCTCCGTAAATATATTGACGCGAAAAGCGAAAGTCGTTTGACATTGATCTTGGGCGTAGGACAGCGTGGGTCGGGTGTAAAATGATGCAATGGATGCTGAGAAGCATGTGTATGAAGTTTCAAGTGAATACCTCTTAAGGTAAAGCCGTTATAGGCGAATGAAAAGTGTGACAGACAGACGGACGGACGGACGGACAGACGAATTGCATCCCTACATCACATTTTCGATCCACGATGGGATAAAATAGAGTAATTACTTCAGTCTTGTGACGCCTAACTTGCGTGATATACTTTAGAAAAAACACACGGCACAATTTCGTTGCGCGCAAAAGATTACAGAAAGTTTTGCGCGCAAAAAATGTTTTGAAACGTTCGGCACAATCTATTGCGCGCGAACGAAATCAACTGACCAATGTTTTACGCGCAAACAAATATACGAAAGTTTTGCGCGCAAAAAAAGTTTTGAAAACGTTTGGCACAATCTATTGCGCGCAAAAAAATTGTTTTCAAAGTATTGCGCGCAACCAATATCTTTTGCGCGCAACGAAAGTTTTGAAACGTTTGGCCAATTTCATTGCGCGCAAAACTTTGTTTTCATATTTTTTGCGCGTAAAAGATATTCTGAAACATTCGGCGAGAATCTGTTGCGCGCAACTAAATATCTTTTGCGCGCAAAAGATTTGCCAAACGTTTCAAAACATCTTTTGCGCGCAATGAAAGTTTTGAAACACTCGGCACTCCATACGTCCGATGAACATCGTTGATAATTTGAATTACATTTCTCTACAACGCCTTGTTCTGATATATCATATTACCAAACGCACATCCGAATAAGTGTGGTATTGTACGGAGCGCACGCCTACCTGCAGACGACAATTAAATAATGCCTTCTAAGTGCATTCCCTATGATCAAAGCCAATCGCATCATATGTGCAGTGGTGGTTTTCTAATTCTTCTTAACCCTTACACCGCTACACACAACAATCGTCGTCTGCTGTTGCTTTTATATCTTGCCTTATTTCTCAATAAAAACGTGTTTTGACAGCACTTCAAAATCATTTCCATTGGAAATGAGTCTGAAGTGCTGTCAAAGCATGTTTTAAATTATTATAAAGTGCTGTCAACGCATGTTTTTGATGATAAAAATAAACAGCAGACGACACAACATTAAGATAGTGGTGTAAGGGTTAATGCTTTGCCGCTGAAATACATTAGTAGGGCTAAGCAGACGTATTATGCACCTATCGATCGATGTCTTTCCACACCACCGCCTGCGCTAATCTTGCCATGTTATTATTTGTTATGCCCCCGCCACCTAATGATGAGTATAGTATTTCCGGTGTCCGTACGTACGTCCCGAAACCTTAACGCTCGGGTAAATGTCTTATATAATTTATGTTTCTTTACACGGATCTGGTTAATATTTCACACACGCATTGCTCTAATGATCATCTACCGCCCTGTGACAAATTCACGACCGTCCCGCCATTGTCACATAATTGGTGCATTCGAAACCTTAACGCTCTGGTAAATGTATTTTAAGTTCAGCTGCTTGATTTCAAGCATAATATTCAATTACTTTTTATATAAATAAATTGACAAATATTGGAAATATATTAGCGCAGGTTACAAACATGAGCATGGTGAAACACAGAATCTACGAGAACATGTGTCTACACTTTCACAAAACACTTATAAGATCGCTTTAGTCAAACGACGGCCGTTCATTGATACTTTTCATCTTGGGAAATATTTCGCCTCACATCGGGTCATTCTTTATCCCTGATCCGGCCTGAATCGACCTGATCTGCTTGGGGTGCGATGTTTAATGACATGGTGTGAGTGCCTTAATTCTGTATATATTACAGTGCAATATCATAGAACACGACGTTCAATAGAAGTGGAAAATAATATAGCCATATAGTTCGTTTTCCGATTTACGACAGTCACCAACGTGTGAATTGGATAATTAAAATGTGACGGAACCTGACAAAATGGGGTTACTATGCCGTTGAAACATTAACCGTTTCACCCCTAAGTAACTGGAATCGACTTGATATGTTGATTTTGCAGCCAATCAAATTGTCACAAAATTATTTTCAGACTAGTCCATTACTTGCAAAAAGTGCAGATCATGATGAGACGGCTCGTCACGAGCCGGCTCATCTGGATCTACACTGTTTGCCAATACCACTACACAGGTACATAGTGGTGAAAGGGTTAAGCATGTGTTGTATGCATTGTGGATGTTTTGCTGTCCGAATGGCGAACGTTAACAGGCTAATCATACAGCAAAAGTTGTTTTGTTTGTTTTAAAAAACAAGATCATAAGTGTTTACCATATGTCTTCAGAACGAGAAAACTGTAAAAGTGCAACTACATGTAGTTGGTGAAACGAATATGTATTGCTATTTTTCCAACCAATAAAATGACGAAGCGATTATAGTATTGTATTTATTTGTGGAGCCGTTCTATGAGTGGCGATTCATGTCATAAGTGCCGTTTCTAACGCGTTACAGAAGTAACGCGTTACTTGTGAGAAGTAACGCGTTACTAATGTATGTACTATATAGCGAAATACATATTTGTAACGCGTTACTGCTCAACAGTAACGCGTTACAAGACTAACAGTGAGTAACGAGTTAGAAATTGGCTGTAATGCGTTGCAAATCCTCTATATTGGCGGATCGTGTCATAAGTACAGCTTCTAACGTGTTATAGTTCTAACGCGTTACTTTTGGTAAGTAATGCGTTACTTACCAAAAATAAGAAACGCGTTACTCCTGCTTCACTAACGCGTTATATATTGATATTTTATTATATACATCTTACATTTGTAACGCGTTACTTCTAAGAAGTAACACGTTACTTACCAAGAGTAACGCGTTAGAACTCTAACACGTTAGAAGCTGTACTTATGACACGATCCGCCAATATAGAGGATTTGTAACGCGTTACAGCCAATTTCTAACGCGTTACTCACTTTTAGTCTTGTAACGCGTTACTGTTGAGCAGTAACGAGTTAAATATGTGTTTCGCTATATAGTACATACATTAGTAACGCGTTACTTCTCACAAGTAACGCGTTATTTCTGTTACGCGTTAGAAACGGCACTTATGACATGAATCGCCACTCATACGCGTTACACCTGCTTCACTAACGCGTTAATATTGATATTTTATTATATACATCATACATTTGTAACGCGTTACTTCTCAGAAGTAACGTGTTACTTACCATGAGTAACGCGTTATAACTCTAACACGTTAGAAGCTGTACTTATGACACGATCCGCCAATATGGAGGATTTGTAACGCGTTACAGCCAATTTCTAACGCGTTACTAACTGTTAGTCTTGTAACGCGTTACTGTTAAGCAGTAACGCGTTACAAATATGTGTTTCACTATATATAGTACATACATTAGTAACGCGTTACTTCTCACAAGTAACGCGTTACTTCTCTAACGCGTTAGAAACGGCACTTATGACATGAGGCGCCACTCATAGACATATACTGTTGTAGGGCTATGACCCGAGTATACGTCGGCACCGTTGGATTTGGGCCTGAATCAATTTACAAATATGGTGGTCGGTTGAACGTGACACGGTCAATCATATCACATCTTTGACATGCGCAGTGAAGTATCGGAAGTTGAGAAGAAAAATCTCTGTTCGAGTCCAAATCTAAATCTCCACGTAACTCTTTTCATTTGATGATCTGGTCGCCAATATTAACCACTCTCTCTCTCTGTAATGCCTGTCCCTCAGACATTTCGCCTTTTTTTTTTACCTTTTTTTGGCCGACGCCGTTTCATACAATTTCCGTCCTGGACGTTCCGACATGCTGATATTCTTGTTTACATATTGTGAAGCCTACTGGCGCGCGTAGTATACTGCGCATGCGCACCGCAAGCCGTGATGTCAAAGTCGTCGTCCCCGCACATTATCAAAATAGACTGTTACCGCCGCGCGTCGCTTACAGTAAATTGATAATTAATAAATGATTATATGTGTATAGCGGGCACACGTAATTTTTAGAACTGGTGGAATAGTGACATAATTATACACTTATTTAATTCCTATAAAGAACATTTTGTGCCTACTGCGTGGGCATGTACCTTTAACATTGAATATAATATTAGTAAAATGTGTATAGAAGGAATTCATGGGATGTATATATTTAGAAACCAGAAAGTAGATAATACAAGAAATTAGATCTAGATGATTCATTTTTCATGACGTACTTCGTTTTAGTATGCCTCAGGTGTGATACAGTATAATTGTATTCTTACATGTTGTTAACTTGAACTAGTCATTAATGTTTATACATGTGTAATAATTGTGTATGTCCATTGTGAATGTATATGTCTATATCAATGTTTTATGTTAGTTGGCATCAAGCCTTTGTATTAGGTTTTTAAGCCATTACATTTGATTTGATTTGATTTATAAGGCAACTTCAGCTCGGCCCAGTTGTCAAAGACGCTGAAAGTAAAATTGGAGTTAGATTTGATAAAAATATTTCACCGTAAAAAGTAGTTTTTAACACCGAAATTGCATTCAAAATTTCTCATTTTATTCCTTGAGTAGTGGCAGCGTACAGTTTACTTCCGGATTGAATGAAATGTGACGTCTGTTGTGTATTTGCCCTTTCAGATCGCCGATTGTCGGGCTAGATACGCACCTGGCTGATCCAAGTCGTGGTTACTAAAGCGTTTCCATGTGCACGCTTACATTGCGCATGATTGACTGGCGTGGTCAAAACTGTCATTTTCCTACACAGCGAGCAGAGAATGTACATGGGCAATTCTAGGTAGGTTTTAGCTATGTTTCCATGTGCACGCTTACATTGCGCATGATTGACTGGCGTGGTCAAAACTGTCATTTTCCTACACAGCGAGCAGAGAATGTACATAGGCAATTCTAGGTAGGTTTTAGCTATGTTTAGCTTGTGTACACGCTGCCCCATGTTGTTTCAGGGTCCAGGTCCATATAATTATATCCGCTGGTTAACCAGTGCCCATTTACCCGTTCTCCGTGCGAGCCATTCTGACCCTATGACCGTACCCAAAGGATTCAAGGTGTTTCTGAATACCTCATGCTATATACAGGTACCGTGTTTGTACTATGTAGTCCGGGAAAAAACACCTTTTTGGCGACGAGGATGAGATTTCTACTGGGTACGGAATCCGGAACTCGGAATAAATTTGGCCCACATTTATTTTCAGAAAACTAGGAAATATTACCTACAGAGTTCTTACGCAAAGCGTTTAGAACGCGGATTTTTCCGAAATGAAATGCAGTTGGCAAATGCGGAAAGTTGTGATAACCCTGTCACCTCCAATGATGTCGAATAGACTCTCCCATACTAGGAAGATTGTTCTATTAATAGGAGTATAAAGGGGTAATTTAGCAAAAAGAAAAAACAAAATATCCACAAACAGGGCAGGTCTAGATGAGACGGCTCACCTTGGGCTGGCTCACCTGTGTTTACACTATTTCCAAACAGTATGATGGAGGTATGTATATTTCAAATGGCTATCACGTAATTTAGTTTTTGTTTTGCGAAAGATGGAGCATCATATTTTAAATATATCTCCATTTGTAAATTCCATAATTATGTGCAGAAAGTTTACATAATCTGTTCTCCAACATTATAGCAAGGACAATTACGCTTGGGTACAATCAATGTTAGTAGATGTAAGTATCATGCAAATTAATTTTGTGCATTGATCATTGTTAATAGTATTCCAATAAATAAAACTTGGGAGACGATTCTAAAGTTGCTTGATGATTTGTATGATATATGTGTATAATGGGGGTGCTGGCTCATTTCGATTTACAATTGCTTTTTTCGGGTACAATACCTCATTGTATCGGTCTTTGGTCCCGATAAAAGCAATTTGTAAATCAAAAATGATCCAACACCTCCCATTGCACATACATATAGGAACGATGATAAACATATACATTAATTAAAAAACACAGAGCAAAAACACTATTTCTAGATAAGGCTTAATTATGTTAATGTATTTATGTTTTAAGTTTAACTGTCCACCTCCACATGAATAACATATCTGGTATTTGGCAGTTGTACCACCACCACATTTTGAGCATTCTCTTATTTTACTTTTATTATTCTTTACTATATGATGTGGAACTTGCAGAAGTTAAATTTGATCTTGTTGTAGCATCGGCGTTTCACCGCCCATATTTGCCAACTCTAAGAACACAACATATATTTTTTCCATTTTATTTACAATTAATAACTTTACATTAAATATATTAGACAAACAAAATTAATTATAAAAGTAAAAACAATGAGTACCATTGATGTGAAATACATTTTACAGCTTCACCGTGACCGTGCAATTAATGATGAACAACTTAGAAAGATGGTAGATGCACTCCAACAAGAAGAACCAAAAACTATACCTGCTAAACCTATAAAACCCGAATCTACAACCTTAAAAAACTTGCTTAACATTCATAAACAAAACTATGCACCTGTAATCAATGAAAGTAAAGATAATAAAAGCACTAACTTCTTAGAACTCGTAGATAAACCTAAATGTGGATATTTCAAAGCATACAAAATATATGTTAAAACATATAAAGACCCTCAAAAACTACTGTCTGATAAGAAAGATATTATAAAAAATCAACTTATAGAGCAGTTAAAAGAGTTAAAAGGATTACTATTTCAACTTGGTCTTACTGTAGATTTATACAAAGATGATGGTGAGGAAACAAAACGAACATCTGGCGTATTCGATAGCGAACAATATGCTATCTTCAATACAGAAAAAAATAAGTGAATTTTACGAACAATCGTCTTCAGAAACGTATTGGAAATTTCACAAACACGGCTACAGGGTTGATGATTGATTATTGTAATAAGTTCTACATTAACATTAAGTAGTAATATTATTACTAATCATGCTGCTTTTGGGAGGGGGCCAAGTGACCCTGGTGTGACGAGGACCTGGCATCAGATCAGGATTATTCTGATTTCAGGGCTGAATATGTAGTTTTCTTATTGTAAGTATTCAGTTCTGGTTTTGGGATTCCCCCCCCCCCCCACCCGCCCCAATTGTAAATGTACTTGAACATGTCCATGTTCTTGTACAGGTAATATATGGGATTTAGTACTAAACCCATTGACCCGGCCTTAAATGACCTTAGCTGTTGATAGGCCGTTAAACCCCAACAAACAAAACTGCATTAACATTGCTGAGTACAAGCCACTAACAGTTTCTTCTTACATTCCTCTACCTAAAGAAATAGCAACTAAGAAAGCAATCATCAATGTAAATGATGATATATGCCTTATACACGCTATTAACTCAGCTATTAATCCTGCCGCCCGCAACACAGATATATGATCATCTTACCAAAGTACTGATTTTATAAATACAACTGGAATAGATTTTCCTGTGTCCATCTCGCAGATATAAAAAGTAGAGAAACAGAATGATCTAGTTATTAATGCGTATGGTTATGCTATTACTGAGAAGAAGAGGAATATAGACATCTTTCCCTATTACATCTCTGAGCAATCCAGAGACATTGAAATAATCAACTTGCTATTGGTATGTGATGATGAAGATAATGAAGAAATTAAGTATCACTACTGTTGGATAAAGAATGTGAACAAGCTATTGTATAGTCAAATAAGCATCATAGTCAAACATATTTCTATGTTCGGTGTCTATATGCATTCTCCAAAGAAGTACTACTTATAAAACATAATGAGGACTGTGATGGTATTAATAAGAGTACTACAATAATAGAGATGCCTACTGATAGTCACATCAAGTTTAAGAACTTCCACAACCAAATGCCTGTTCCATACGTTATTTACCCTGACTTTGAGAGTATAATACAACCTTTATCAATTAAAGCCGGTGACAAGTCCGAAATTCAAAGTGAACACAAAGCATGTGGTTTTGGTTATCAAGTTGTTAGATATGATGGTGTTGCAAACAGACCTGTAGTATAGACAAAATGATAGAGGAGAGGACGCAGTAGATGAGTTCTTGAAGATATTGAAGCACGAGAGATCTAGTATTAATATGAAGTTTAAGAATCCTAGACCATTAGTAATGACAGATCAGAATACAAGATATTATACAAGAGCTACGCACTGTTCAATCTGTGACAAGCTAATTGTGAGAATTAATAAAGACTATAAAGTTAGAGATCACTGTCACTTCACTGGTAAATATTGAGGTGCAGCATACCTGTTGTGTTCCACAATCTAAAAGGATATGATAGTCATCTCATAATGCAGAAGATCCACAATACAAATGACAATATTACATGTATTCCTACAAATGCAGAGATGTATATATCATTTGGTATTGGACAGTTACAGTTCTTAGATAGTTTCCTGTTCATGTCCTGATCATTATCTAAACTAGTAGTAGTCCAGGCCCTGCTTAAAACCCCGTATACAACTCATCCGCAAGAGTTTCTGAAACTTGATTTGAGTTATTGGACCATTCACCTTTAGAAATCACACTGGTGCTTTTTCGAAACCGTCTGCGAATGGCCGCCAGGGGTGTAAATCCAAGATGGCCGCCGATAGACGTATTGAAAATGTAACTGCAAACCACACACCATAGAAGTATGTGAAATACATCGTTTTATGGGTTTTAGGGTTTTAGGGTCTTCGACATCATATTCATGATTTGATGTCAACTTCACATACTAAGGTCAAGGTCAAGGTCGAAAATCTCAAAAAGAAAACCCCAAAGAAATGCAGTTTCACGCACTTTCTCCAGCCCACTCCCCCCACACACACTCTGTCATCTGCCGCACCCTGTCATATATCTGCCGCACCACTCATATATCGTTGGTGACTTCTCTTTAATTTCTATACATCATATATACACATGTCATTTACATTGTAATATAAAGCATAGCGCTGTATTGATCTTTCGCGCCACTTTCCATAGACAGCGTGTATCTTATCCAGATTACTTTTAAAGACAGCTTTGTTAATATTTAATACGCCAATGTATACGATAGATGGGCTATGAAAAATCGGCATTCAAAACATAACTGTCATTTCCAGATTACATATAACCATATTCACCACGGCCGAAATAAACTCCACTCCACACAATGCTAGGACAATATATGTATGGGAAGACACGCAGCAGTGGAGAAACTCACAACACAAAACAGAGTATGGACCTCTGCCAGCTACAATGAAGTGAAGCGATCACGGTGTCAGATTATTGACAGGAATGTTTATCGTATCAGAGGTTCTTGATTATCTCATGTGGAATGCATTCTGGCATTCCAATGATCACATGTCTGTACCCTTTGTCCAGTGAGCCGTTGAGCTGAATGATGTATTGCAAACGAAGAAGCGGGAAGGGTGTGTCCCCAAGTTTCAGCAGGTATCCACTAATGGTGCAGATCTCCGTCAACAATTTAACACATTTGTTCAAGGGTGTCAGTCAGGAGAAATCGGAATTGTGTCATTACTTCATGAACTTTCGGAAGATCGTTGCAATCACCAAACAGCTGATTGTTGTAGACCGTGATGGTAACTGGTCGTTGCATGTCGGAACAGTGAAGGCTTCGATGGGGATCCTACGTGAGATTGATGCTATCAATTGTCTGCTGTACGCATCATGGTACTTGGAGAGGATTCAGGTTCTGGATGTCACCTATCCCACACTCTACCGCCGGTTCTGTATGGGCCAGTTTGTTGTGATGGACCGACCAGGTGCGGTATTTGCTGCTGTGGCAGGGGATATGAAGATGGAGCAGTCACAGAACAGATTCTCATAGGGTGCAGGTGGACACGTGATTGTTGGGAGCGCTGAAGATGCTGCTGTTGTGGCCGAGTTTGGACTTCCATTTCATGAGATCCTTGGGATCAGCAATCTTCTCCAGTTACTCACACTCTGTGCCACTCTACAACATCGTGATAAAGCACATTGTCAATGACATCGTATGAAGGCACTGGAGGCGCTGGAGAACGGTGACATAGCATACCGGCAATTCAGTAATGAGCGGTACGTGGTAAGGTCTAAGAAACTTAGCTTTACCATATCTAAGGTGAATCTTCCTGCCTTTGACTCACAGTGTTCAACGAAGACCAATACAGTTCCAACGAAGACTACCGTTTCCACACAGGACATCACATCTGCACACATGGAGGCAAAAATTGCTACACTGCGTGGAATGTCGCCGGAAGAGCTGTATTCGCATGATCTTCTGCAATCTAGCCAACTATTTGTCGCCGACATCACAACAAAGTCCGACAAAGCAAAATAGGTCACTGAGCTGGAAACTAATCTTACCTCAGATGATTACCAATTCACCCGAGACAGTCAACAAGCAACACACGTTTTGTTTGACTTTATGTCGAAAATACGACAATTTCCCAATCTCCGGTCTATATCTACAAACTTTGGTGGAGTCATCCAAGAAGTTTTGAAGAGTGCCCGTCGAGTTTGTCCAACACTGGCAATGACTCACATAGTATTCGATAGCTACAATGAATTGATCGTCAAGGAGGGTGAGCGGAACCGTAGAGCTGGTGAGGATAGCACTGTTGAATTCGCCGTCGCATATGAGTATGTGCCTATTCCACACCAGCTGGACAAGTTCTGGGCATCTAGTCTCAACAAACAGAACCTTCAGCTACTGGCACGGGATGTGGCGTAACGGGATATACAGGACGTGGTTCCGCGTGGAATGGTGATCAATGAATAGTTAATATCTGCGAGACTGAAGCTGGCTGGATCACCTGCGAGTGATATGCCAGACTGTCGCATAATATCTCACGTGCACTGGGCAGTCGGAAGGAACTGCGAGAGAGCTAATGTAGTATCTAATGACACAGATACTGCAATTATTCTCCTGTACTGCATTAGTGTGTTCAAAGAGGGTGGTTTGCAGGAGCTTAGGGTTCAATACGGAACTGGAGAGAAGCGGTGGATGGTTCCACTTCATGTCATGCACCTCAAACTAGGAGACAAGTTATGCCGTGTACTCATTAAGACTGGGGACGATGCACTAAACATGCTGCACTCGTTCGTATGCAGACCAGCAATGCTTCTCTCCAGCTTCGGCGAGTATCATGTGCTCTCTGAAGCGGAGCTACATCAGGCGGAACAACATCTCGTCCGTGTATGGGCCGGAGCAACAAGCAACACCACTGCAACTGAATTTGCATTCAGTGGTAGGGTTGGAGGGACTACCACCCATATCCAGCGTTATCCGAGGACATTTTATGTGATGCTCTTACCTTACTAGCTGATGCCAGTCAGCTTGACCCCATTGATTATGGTTGGATCGACCAAAACGGAACCCTACTGCCACGTAAGTCGCTAAAACCGATCCCCGCCAAAATCTTTACCGTGTGTGGCTGTAGTGGAAAATGCAACTCAAAGCGCTATTCCTGCAAAGCAGCAGATGCTATGTGTGTGATCTACTGCCATAAGAAGGTCGTTGAGCCGATCTGTGCAAATAAATAAACATATGCCCAGATACCCCATTTGCACTTTCATCAGGACGGATATATGACTCGTATAACGTTCATGTTACGTCATAATTATAGGGAATATGACATATATGCAGGTATTACATGGCACTACTATGTAGCTAAAGTTAAACATCTCTAAAATATCCACAACATGATGCAACATTTGGCATTTTAAATTAGATGGCTGCTGAACAGGAGACACTTATATACTTACAGTAAATATACTGCCGTGGACCTAGAACAGTGGCTGCTTAAGTCATATGCTCATATCGGCGCAAATTAATAAAGGCCGGTGGCCTTTACCAAAGGTTTGACTGTAGTCTTTCCTAATTTTCGGAGTTTGTGTTCAATTTCATAAGTGAACAATTCGTCAGTCTGCGATATAGTGAGCCGAATGAGAAGTTGTACAATAACATAATTTGAAATCATCAGTGTTTGGTGATTTTCGACCTTGACCTTGACCTTAACATGTGACATTGACCTCCAATCGCGAAGAAGATGCCACAAATGGATTTCCCACGCCCAAAAACCTATAAAACGAGGCATTCCACGTACTTCTACATTGTATGGATCAAAAGTTAGATTTTCAATAGGTTACCGGCGGCCGTCTTGGATTTAGAGCCGTGGCGGCCATTCGCAGCCGGTTCGAAAAAGCACCTGTGTTATTTTAAAGGTAAATGGTCTAATAGCTCAAATCAATTTTCAAAATATCTTGCGGATGAAATGTATACGGGGTTATAAGCAGGGCCATGAGTATAGAGAACACATTTGATCTTAAGATAACCAGAGAAACATTTGGTGAGACTGCACTGGATACGGGGCGCCATGTAGGACAGGTTTTGTAACACTAAAAATCACAAAATTCAATTCTGTGTCACAAAATTCAATTCTGTGTCACAAAATTCAATTCTGTCAATTCTGTGTCACAAAATTCAATTCTGTGTCACAAAATTCAATTCTGTGTCACAAAATTCAATTCTGCATACGTTTCGTATACAAAATTCATTTTTGTTATAAAGGATTCAGTTTTGTAAGACAGAATTGAGTTTTGTGAAGAAAATTCAGTTTTGTAGGACAGAATTCATTTTTGTCCACAAAAATTAGTTTGCGTAGGATAGTCTATGTCATCTCTACGCTGATTGGTTGAGATCGGTCTTAGTCCATTTTACTAGATGGTGGAGTACACTTACAAATGAGTGGTCACACCATATAAGCATATATACTTTGAAGGAGAAATAAGAACAATATTCAGAATTTTCCCTCAATTATGTAAACAGGGTCAAACATAAAGTAGCCGGGACATAGCTAGACCTGAGAGCATGCCCATATATAGAGAATACCAGGCTAGTGTATTTTGATATCAAGTTTATCAGGCAAGGCTAGGAAACGCGTAGGAATTCCGAGGCTTGCCGAGGAATTCCTACCGTTTCCGAGCCGAGCCTGATAAACTTGATATTAAAATACACTAGCTGGTATTCTATTTATCAGGTAACGTTTTATGCTCGAAAATGACATTAGATGACGTCGTATTCTAACAGTAGATCTAACCTTGTGAAACAAATGGTATTGGATCTGTGTCTACTAGTTGCGAAGTTACATGTTCGCAACTATGTGTCTACATGCATTATTTACAGTATACACCATCTTAGTGTCCTATGGTATCTACACAAATACTACAAACATGGTTTCCTCAAATTGCCCAATACACACATTCTGTTTATAAACACAGACAGCAGTCAGAGCACAGGCCACAGCGCGTGTATTATTGATTTAACTGGGGCAGATGTACCTTGCGATACACACTAAATGACGTGTACTCGCGGGAGATCTACATGTACATGAATTATGTGTACTAATATAATGCAAATGAGTTTAAATACGAATGGGTTTGTCAACGTTTGACTGTTTGGAGATAGTTGAAGCAAAATGGCAGAATGAGAAATGAATCATCGGCAGAATGAGAAATGAATCATCGACATTGAATGTGTAGATCGGCGACCGTGACCCATTTTCTCAGTGCAGTTTCTGACCAATGGTAGTCTTTCTTACATGCGTGTGCAGAATTGACAGAATTGTATTTTGTGACACAGAATTGAATTTTGTGGCACAAAAGTGAATTTTGTGACACAGAATTGAATTTTGTGACACAGAATTGAATTCTGTGGCACAGAATTGAATTTTGTGACACAGAATTTAATTTTGTTACACAGAATTGAATTCTGTGGCACAGAATTGAATTTTGTTACACAGACTTGAATTTTGTGGCACGAAAGTGAATTTTGTGACACAGAATTGAATTCTGTGACACAGAATTGAATTTTGTGACACAGAATTGAATTCTGTGGCACAAAAGTGAATTTTGTGATACAGAATTGAATTTTGTGGCACAAAAATTAATTTTGTTGACAAAATTGAGCCATGTCCCACTTGGCGCCCCGTACTGGATAAAGAAATATATAGGGTAGTCAATTTTGAGACTGAGAATGAACGCAGTATTACACTGCGCGAGACAATTGACAGATCTAAACTAGAATACATAATAGAACACCCAGATCAATTTGAAAGTGGTAGTCGCTTCCTGGATGGTAAGAAAGTTTATAGAGATTCACAGCTTGTAATGCTTAAAGAGTATCTATCTAGAATGAGCAAACTTGGCGAGTGTGAGATGAACTATAATAATAGCGCAACAAATCAGGTAGATACTGGACACTAGAGAAAATGAGATTGCAGAACATGAGTAGAAAGATTAGGCTCTTTGTAAAGATACTATGATTGATATTGATATGAAGAATGCATATCCCACACTACTTGCATCCTATTGTCACAAACATGATATACCATGTGATGGACTTGATATGTACGTTAATGACCGAGAGAATTTGATACAACAATATATGGCTAAAGAAAACTTATCTAGAGATGAAGCAAAGAAAGACCTACTTGCAAGTCTTAATGGAAGGACAGTGGAACTGAACAGATGATACAGTGGTTTATGAAATACTATAAGGGAATGCGTGATATCATTGATAGAGTGTGTGAGCTTAATGTGGACTTGCATGAACTGGCAATTAAATCTAAAAAACAACGTGGAACTACATATAAGGTTAAAGGCGCAGCAGTCAATCTCCTAATGTGCAATCTAGAGAACAAAGGCTTCATTTGATTATCTAAATGAATGTGGAGTAGAAGTGAGTGCACTTGCATTTGATGGTTTGATGGTTTATAAAGATACAGTAAAAGATACAGATGCAATTCTAAATGGATGTGCTAATGCAGTGAGAGAGGTTACTGATAGTGATATTGAACTTACAGTTAATGAGATGAATGAGGGATATGACTTACAAACAAAAAGTAAAGAACAAGTAACATATTTTGAACTGCTGCGAAAAGGAGTATATCCATATGAGTATGTAGATAGTTTTGACAAATTAAATGAAACGAAATTACCATCTATAGTAGATAAGTTCTATAGTAGCCTAACAGATCAGCGCATTAGTAAAAAGGATTATGTACATGCACATAGGGTTTGGAAAGAGTTCAATTGTAAAACAATAGGTGATTACCATGATATATATCTTATAACAGATATTACACCACTTGCTGATGTGTTCCAGACATTTAGAAAGACATGTATGGGAGCGTACAAACTAGATCCACTACACTATTTCACGGATCCAGGCCTGTCTTGTGACGCAATGCTTAAAACATACACAATTAGATCTAGAGTTACTAACAGATATAGATATGCACTTGTTTATAGAGAAAGGAATGCGTGGTGGAAAAAGATCCACCATACTTTGTAAGACCACTTGGGTTGAAGCCATCTTACAAACATAAGAAAAATAAATATCATGCCTTAGATTTTGTTTCTATGTTTCATTTTGTTCTATTAAAAAATAAAACATATCCGATTTGAATTGCTTTTGGAGCTGTATTTTTTCTTCAGCAGAAATCTCAAAATGTATAGGCTTTCTAACATCAGCTTTCATTTGTTGATATTTATCCATTTCCTCTAGATCTGTTGTCAATATAAATTCTACATCAGATACTTTGCCATCTTCTAACGCAGCAGATACGTTATTTGCAATATAATTAAGTTTTGCCATTGCCAGCATACGTATTTCATCGTGTTTTTCAGCTTTATTCAGTAGTTTTGTATTAATAAATGTACTTGTAAATGCAAATGTACCGCATATACTACCCGCAATGCCTATTCCTATAGAAACCGGAAGTTCTACAAAAGTTAATAATAGACCAGCACTTGTACCACTCATTACTAGCCCCACAGTAGTAAATCCAGACTGAACACCATTTAATATGTTCACGGCTCTTTTGTATTTATTTCGTATTGTTTTACTTGTCTCAACTTCATTTTCCAGTTTATGTTTATGTTTTAAAGCATTTATTTCACTAAGTCTATAATTATCAGCATCAACAGGCAGCCCCGGATACAGTTTACTATTCATTTGTTTTACATAATATTTAAATATCTAATTCAATTAACACATCTACAATTGAAATGGAAGCTTTGTTATATGTTATATGTTTTAAATCAAACAAAAGTTAATACACTTCCAGGGGCAAGTTCGATTGGAGTTTGAAATATTGTATGTGCCGACTTGTATTCTTTATGTTTTGTTAAAGTTGCATTCACATTTGGAGTGCCATTAATACTAATCCTAATTTTTACCTCATCAGTTGCAAAACCCTCTTTGGTGACGCCGCATAAACCCTTCCACGACAAAAATCATAGTATAACCATAATTTCCTTGAGCCACGCCAGAATCACCATTTCCAAATGCAAATTCAGTAGAGCCATCACGTAATGGCACAGACTCTTCAGCCAACACAGTTATTATCCTTTTATGTTTATTGAACAACTCTGTTACATTTTTAGCTCGCCTGCAAGAAGTGCAGAACAGCTTATGGCATACCCCCGGCGTCAATGGCTGTTTCCTTTCATGGAACACCTTATTATTTCATACATGCATTCCTCAGATGACCCTCTATCATGCTGTAGCAAATCCACGACCCATTCATCTGATGATACTCTATCGTGCTATAGCAAATAGCCACCCCACCCATTTCCCCAAGTTCAAGGTCACAAACTTTCATAAACTTAACGTTGGGGTAAATGTCTTATACCATCTGTTTCCTTTCATGAACGCCTTGATATTTCATACATGCATTCCTCAGATGACCTTCTATCATGGTATAGCAAATCCACGACCCATCACCCATCCCTTACCCCAAGGTCAAGGTCACAAACTTAGCATGTTCATAAACTTAACGTTGGGGTAAATGTTGTGTAACTTCTGTTCCTTTACAGGGAACACCTTCATATTTCATACATGTATTCATCTGATGATACTCTATCGTGTTATATCAAATCCATGACTCACCCCACCCTTTTCCCCAATATCAAGGTCACAAACTTAGCACATTCATAAGCTTAACGTTGGGCTAAATGTCTTATAAAATCTGTTTGAGTTCATGGAACGCCTTGATATTTCATACATGCATTCATATGATGATACCCTATCGTGCTATAGAAAATCCATGACCCACCGCCCACCCCTTACCCCAAGGTCAAGGTCACAAACTTAGCACATTCATAAACTTAACGTTGGGGTAAATGTCTTATAACATCTGTTTCCTTTCATGGAACGCCTTGATATTTCATACATGCATTCCTCCGATGACCCTCTACCATGCTGTAGCAAATCCGCAACCCAGCACCCAACCCTTACCCCAAGGTCAAGGTCACAAACTTAACATGTTCATAAACTTAACGTTGGGGTAAATGTTGTGTAATTTCTGTTCCTTTACAGGGAACACCTTCATATTTCATACATGCATTAATCTGATGACACTCTATCGTGCTATATCAAATCCATGACCCACCACGAACCCTTTACCCCAAGGTCAAGGTCAAGGTCACAAGCTTAGCACATAAACTTAACGTTGGGGTAAATGTCTTATAACATCTGTTTGCTTTCATGGAACGCCTTAATACTTCATACATGCATTCCGCAGATGACCCTCTATTATGCTGTAGCAAATCCGCAACCCACCACACAAACCTTACCCCAAGGTCAAGGTAACAAACTTTGCATGTTCATAAACTTAGCGTTGGGGTAACTGTTGTGTAACTTCTGTTTCTTTACAGGGAACGCTTTGATATGTCATACATGCATTCATTTGATGATACTCTATCGTGCTGTAGCAAATCCATAACCCACCGCCCACCCCTTACCCCAGGGTCAAGGTCGCAAACTTAAAACATTCATAAACTTAACGTTGTAAATGTCTGTTTATAACTTCTGTTTCTTTACAGGGAACGCCTTGACATTTCATACATGCATTCATCCGATGATCCTCTATTGTGCTACAGCAAATCCATGACCCACCCCCACACGCACCCCTTTCCCCAAGGTCAAGGTTACAAACTTAGCACATTCATACATGCATTCCTAATGTAAATAGCTATCATGCTGTAGAAAATCACCAACTTAGTGCGTTCGTAAACTTAACGTTGGGTTAAAGTTTTGTTTTACTTCTGTTTTCAGGGATCGCATTGATATTTCATACATACATTCATCTATATATGCTATATCATGCTATAACAAATCCATGACCCACCTTCCACCACCGACCTCAATGTCAAGGTCCACCGCACACCCCTTAACCCAAAGTCAAGTTATATAATATTCTATATAGAGAAATTGTGTTTATTGTTGGCGGAATGGCGGTTATTGGTTCATTGCGTATATATTGGCTTAATTTTAATGCTGGCGCCACCGTATATATATATATATATATCAAGAAAATCGTATTTAATTTATATTTATTTTTTATTTGGGGTTGAATGGTCGGGGTGTAAAACCCTTGAAGATACGCTTTTGTAAGGTGTTCCATTCAATCCGGCATGCCCGAAAACATATGAAATTATATATTACAAGTCGATATAGTGATGTCTCTTAGAGACGATTCTAATGTGCAAAATTGCCCCTGTTCATTGCTTCCTATTCTGAAATGTTAAATATAAATGGCATTTTTAATGACAGCCTGTTTATCTAGCTATCTTTCATTATACGTGTAGCTAATTTTGCACGGGAATATTCTCTCTGGAGAGAACTTATATGCGCGGAATGTGGGGGCTCCCTATGGGGTCTCACCGCTTTAATGCAGAAACGTATCTAAACTTGTCGGTTTTCGTATAATACTCACGTCTCACAATTGTACTGGGCAGCTGGTGTCTATTTCCAACTGGGATGTATGTGAGATAGTGATTGACATCTTGTGGGTTTTGCTTCAACGCTACTAATTGGAACATTAGGCCATGTTTTCCCATGAACATAATAGGTTGGTTAACTGTAGATAATATGATCCATACAATGTATATAGCGGTATAAAATCATTGGGTCGAAATTCTGTCAATGTGGAGCGCAAACGACATAACGAGGCTGTAGAACAATTGCAAAAGGCACAGGCACAGTGGGCAGAAAAAAGAACAGAGAGATTAGACTGGATTAATAATAAGAAAATCACGCTGCTAAGACGTTTGGTGATGTGGACGAAGCTATTAGAGAATATAATGATGTAACTGCTCCAGTTGCAAGCGCACACCGATTACAATCGGAGCTAACTTTGAGCGATTATTATACAACTTCACAAAGCCAAACATATATGATAACAATAACAGAAGTGAACGGTATAGCCAATGTGGTGACATTTAAAAGTAATGCAAATACAATTCTGAATGACTTCTATATACGTCCGAAAGAGTCGGACCCCGATACAGAAAATAAAAGATTCATTGACACAGCTTCTCAATTGATCAAGAATGACATCAAGTTCATGGATACATCCAAACATGTATACCCTTCCACATCATCGATGGAAATAATTGCACAAGGCCTCGATTATTTGTCTGAATCCCTACGACAGTTTATTGAAACAATGTTTGTAGTAACAGGCAATGAATTGAAGATTGCCTCACTGGGGCAAGCACTTGTGCAAGCCGTTAGAGCAAGTCATATGCCCTTTACAGCTTGGTCTCGGTGTTGAAATGCACCATCACTTCGGATCAAAATTTCTGATCGAATCTTTGAACAACCATGGATTTTGTTGCTCGTACAAAGAAGTAAAGCTATTTGAAACAAGTGCAGCAACAACTCATTGCTGGTATTGTACCAGGTCATTTCATCCAATACGTTGCTGGCAATGTGGATCATACCATCGGTACGTTAGATGGTAAGAACACCTTTCATGGGATGGGAATAATCGCTGCGGTTACGCCTGCCGTGAAATCGTACCCAGAATAAAGAGCAGTTCCGAAGATATAGCTGCAGTTGGGAAAATCAATATATATTGCAGCAAGCCTGACCGAGAAGCATTGTCAGCCATGGTGTATCCTTCGCTTCCAGCATTAATGGCCAAAGACATGACATATACTATCGACGTTCTATGGTTGGCTGCCTGGCTGCTTAGACCACGGAGACTGCAATGGAATGGCATAATGCAAATGGTACAGCTTGGTGAGCATCCTGAAAAAAGCATCTGCATTGTTTCTGCTCATGATCGATCTTAGTCTAAGGGACGAAACATGCGTATATTCTACTTTAAAGTTTTTATCCGCACAGGCTAAGCGATATGACGTGACACCGGTACTTACTTTTGACCAGCTGTGTGACATGTACACCAACTATGTTGTTGGTAGATATGGAGAAGCAGATGTAGTGTTTGTTGGGTATGAAGGGGGCCCAGCACCAAGGACAGTGTACAGTTTGTCTTCAGCTACGATTAACTTCAGTGGCAGCATGGTTATGAATTCCAAGAAACAACACTTTCTCTCGAATCCTGGCAACAAGCAATGATTCATCAACATGCTCAGCACAAGTCTCTCTGGAAAAGGATGTACAACACACCATGCTGACGGTGATGCTGAAATACTGATTGTAATGACAGCAATCAATTGTTCGAGGCAGACCGAGACTGTTGTGATTGGTGATGACACTGACTTGCTCATTCTGCTGCTTAGTGTAGACGAGACATCTAGATATATCTACTTCAAGCCAGAACAAAATAAAACTGCCAAAACTGTCAAACATTAAATTGCGGAAGGAATTGACTGATAATATCCTGGTGTTGCACGCAATACTTGGATGTGATACCACATCTCGTGTATTTGGCATTGGGAAGGGCGTTGCTATAAAAATATTCCAATCCGGCAGGCATTTCGAGAGTGCATCTATGTGCTTAACGATGATTGTGCAGCTTCAAACAGACAACATCTCATCAATGCGGGAGAACAGGCACTGGTGATCGTATATCGTGGCAAACAAGGTGACACCTTGAATCAACTGAGATTAAGTTGCTTTTACCAGAAGGTGGCGACCAGTAAAACAGTAGTTGAAGGAAACAGCCTTCCTCCCACGACAGCTCCAGCAAAGTATCACACACTGAGGGTGTATCACCAGGTAAAATGCTGGAAATTAGATACCCTACACCCAGAGGACTTGGGATGGCAGCTTGGTAACGGAAACCAATATCGACCTGTTGCAACAAATGAAGCGCCTGCTCCACAGAAATTGCTGAATGTAATTTGGTGCTCGTGTAAGGCAGAGTGCCCAACTCTACTTGTACATGCAAGAAACACGGTCTTCCATGTACTGTGATGTGTCGTGAATGTAGGGGCACCAGCTGTAGCAATTGCATGAATATTGATACCGAGCTATGAAATGTCGCAAAATACCACAAAATGTAAATGAAAATCGATCAAACCAAACTCCTGTTTTTCGCGATTTTTGTTATAAATTGCAATTTTTAATCCCAAAATGACGAATTTCCTACTCTCCGATCATTTGCGATTTGTTTAACACTGACATACACGTATATCGAGTCGTTTGGACCTCTTTATTAGATAATATATAATATGTTTTTCGCGATTTTTGTTGTAAATTGCAACTTTTAACCCTAAAATGACAAATTTCCTACCGTCTGATCATTTAAGATTTATTTTAATACTCACATACATTTATTTCGAATCGTTTGGACATATATTGAATAATATGACCCATTAGTAACTTTTCGTAAAATTATTCATGTTTTTCGCGATTTTTGCTATAAATTGCAACTTTTAACCCAAAATGACAAATGTCCTACCCACCGATCATTTAGTTTAAACAAGAGAACTGTTTGACGTTATAAAGTACACAGTCATGTTCGGAGATATAAAACATAGTGGCATTTGTGTTTTAATTTTCTTGGGGTATTATGCTATATGCCCTGGCCTAGTATAGCCGTACGTTTTACGGCTCACACATATTTTAATGTTGGGATATGCGTGGCAGAATTGTACAGTTGTTTTCATATTGGTTCAGATAGTTGTCTTTTTTTTCTTCGGTTTCCTTCAAGGAAATACGTAGTAATTTTGTCGATTATTTTTATATAAATGGGCATATTGCATTTATGATTTTGGTAATATATTATATGGACGACATTTGAAACTAATTAACCATATGACCGGTATTTTTAGATAACACATAACAAAATCAGTATTATGTAATCATAATGCTAATATTTCTTTTAAACTTTATGTTTATATTTATATAACAATTACAAACAAACGCGAGAACAATTGTAGTCGGCGTAGATGGAGGAGTCTGCATGTTTCTTAATTTGGGTTGAAACCGGAATACTCACAGAAAACAAACTTATCCTGTCTGACGACCACCATCAGATATACATGTACTTACAACTTGAAGATCGAACCCGGGGCGCATGTGTGCGCTCTTTACTAATTATGCTATACGGTCCCGTTCAGATTAGAGTGGGTTCGGGTGTTTTCGGCCGTCTAAGACGGAACAGTACACGCTGTACAAACCCAGTTCCGATTTTGGAATTTATTTATAGATTATACTGCATTACGCATTTTGATGAGTAACGCTAACTTTCATTTGAACGTGATAAGCGATTTTCGAAATATGTAGACACAATCGGGTAAAGTTGCATTCATATATTAAGTATGTGTCTACGTATATCTACATATTGCATGATCATATTTATGAAAAGGTCTTGGTTTACAGATGTCGTTCTATGGAAAACGATTTAATTCGTATTGGCAATACTTTATGCACTGTTTGTTGCAAATATAAAACTCACGGGGCATGCGCAATATAATATACTATACCTATACCTTTATTTCACTCAGTTCGTTACATGAACGAATACAAGAGGTAACAATCGATATCAATTTCAAGACACATATGGCATGGTTATGGTGAGCATGTACAACGAATGATAATACAAGTTGTATATGTATATTTTTAGATAATATTTGTCGTAAATTCGGGTTTATGCATTTTATAACAAAAAATATCGATGATTTTGTATGCGAGCCGATATGCCCATTTGAGTAGGGGAGGACTGCTGTTTTTCGCAATTTTCATTCAAAGTTTATACACATACATGTATGTATACCCTGACCCAACTGTCTCATCCTCCATATACACGGAGGTAGAGACTAGGGTGGGTGGTTTTAACTCTATATAACTTCCAAATAAACTATTGTCAGATCCCTCATGCTGAGCTCGAAATTCGAAAATGCGTGAGGTGATGTTTTATTATTGAACATATACATAGAATGCATATGCATATACATTCTACAACATGTTCAAGTATCGTTTGTGTTGATTGAGTTTGTATCCTGCACTCGTGCAGCCAGTCCGTCTGAACAGCAGGCAGGCTGTCTACACGAGAATGGGAGACAACTCCGACCATAAAATACATCCGAATGAATACTGAAATCAACATGGTTAAATTTTCGTTTTGTGTTGATTGAGTTTGTATCCTGCACTCGTGCAGCCAGTCCGCTTGAACAAGCAGGCAGGCTGTCTACACGAGAATGGGAGACAACTCCGACCATAAAATACATCCGAATGAATACTGAATCAACATGGTTAATTTTCGTTTGTGTCGATTGGGTTTGTATCCTGCACTCGTGCAGCCAGCCCGTCTGAACAAGCAGGCAGGCTGTCTACACGATGAATGGGAGATAACTCCGACCATAAAATACATCCGAATGAATAATGAATCATCATGGTTGATTATCGTTTGTGTCGATTGGGTTTGTATCATGCAGTCGTGCAGCCAGCCCGTCTGAACAAGCAGGCAGTCTGTCTACACGAGCACGGGAGACAACTCCGGCCATAAAATACATCCGAATGAATAATGAATCAACATAGTTAATTATCGTTTGTGTTGATTGGGTTTGTATCCTGCACTCGTGCAGCCAGCCCGCATGAACAAGCAGGCAGACTGTCTACACAAGAATGGGAGACAACTCCGACCATAAAATACATCCGAATGAATAACGAATCAACATGGTTAATTATCGTTTGTGTTGATTGGGTTTGTATCCCACACTCGTGCAGCCAGCCCGACTGAACATGTAGGCACGCTGTCCACACGAGAATGGGAAGCCACAACTCCGACCATAAAATACATCCGATGAATGAGTAATGAATCAACATGGTTAATTATCGTTTGTGTTGATTGGGTTTGTATCCTGTACTCGTAGCAGCCACCCGTCTGGACAAGCACGCAGGCTGTATACACGAAAGAATGGGACAACTCAGGACCATAAAAATACATCCGAATGAATAATGAATCCACATGGTTGTTTATCGTTTGTGTTGATTGGGTTTGTATCCTGCACTCGTGCAGCCAGCCCGACTGAACAAGCAATCAGCTGTCTACACGAGAATGGGAGACAACTCCGACCATAAAATACATCCGAATGAATAATGAATCAACATGGTTAATTATCGTTGTGTTGATTGGGTTTGTATCCTGCACTCGTGGGGCCAGCCCGTCTGAACAAGCAGGCAGGCTGTCTACACGAGAATGGGAGACAACTCCGACCATAAAATACATCCAAATGAATGATGAATAATTCAACATGGTTAATTGTCGTTTGTGTTGATTGGGTTTGTATCCCGCACTCGTGCAGCCAGCCCGCCTGAACAAGCAGGCAGGCTGTCCACACGAGAATGGGAGACAACTCCGACCATAAAATACATCCGAATGAATAATGTATCATCATGGTTAATTATCGTTTGTGTTGATTGGGTTTGTATCCTGAACTCGTCCAGCCGGCCCGTCTGAACAAGCAGGCAGGCTGTCTACACGAGAATGTGAGACAACTCCGACCATAAAATACAACCGAATGAATAATGGATCGACATGGTTAATAATAGTTCGTGTTGGTTGGGTTTGTATCGTCGCACTCGTGCAGTCAGCCCGAATGGGCAAGCAGACGGGCTGTTTGCACGGGAATGGGAGACAACTCCAACCGTGATATACATCTAAAAGAAAGTGAGACAACATGTTTGGTAAGTCTGAATGTAAGTTGGAGAACGTGTTAAATTTTCATGTGTGCGAATTCGATTTCTATCAACGTTTGTTCAGACGCAAGGTCCTATTGGCATAGTTTCATTATAGTTTGAATGGATTTGCTCAGTTTTTTCAGTTCAGTTGTGTTGTGGCTACTTAGCAGTTGATGGAATTTTCTAACGTTTGGTCTTCGATAGTAGTACGGTTTTATATATGTGCATCGTGCATTGTGTAATTTTTTGCAACATAGTAAGTAATGGTATTCGTCACCTAGTTCTGATTTACATAATGAGCATTTTCGCGAATCTCTTGGAATATGTCTCCACCTTCCAGTTTCTATAGGTAATCTATGGTTGCGTGTTCTATATGCGATTATGTATCCCAATTCGTTATAGTGAAGCAAATTTAAATAATTTTCAAACTCTATAGTATCTTTATAAAGTCTGTAGTGTTATCTTTATATACATTTGTTCGCCATTCAGATAAGTATATATCTTTAAGTCTTTGTTTTATAGAACATATTAACCATTTCGGGTTTGGCACGAGCTGAGAATCCCATACTCCTGAGAAGCCACAGTTCTGTAATATTGTTTGAATTCTATCGATCCATGGATAGTGGAATTGTGAGTGATTATGGTTACTTAATATTATTGAGTATACAAGTGATGATAATTTTTACGTTTTCGGGTGTGGTCAATTTTGTCCAAAACGATATTACCCGGGCTTTTATGTCTAGTTCAAGGGGGTATATTCCCAATTCGCCATATATCATTATACTAGGAGTAGATTTTTTTAATTTTAGTACATGTTTGTAGAATGTAAGTTGTACACGTTCTAAGACTTCGTTATTACCAAAACCCCATACTTCGCTACCGTACAATAAAATTGGTTTAATGGTCTTTTCAAAGAGATCAATTTGTATGTCAACTGGTAAGCTGTGTTTTCTGATTTTAGAAATAAGACTATACATGGCACGTGTAGCCTGGTTTGCTAAATGTTTCTTGGTTTTGTAAAAAATACCACTCCTGGGTAGGAATATGCCGAGATATTTATATTCATCAACAATTTCGAGGTTATTCCCGTTTAAGACTGAAATTATATCTATTTGCTGGTCTTCCTTTAGAAAATATCACTATTTTCGATTTTTTTGCGTTCACTGTAAGTTTCCATTGCTCGCAATATGTAATCAAAAACGCTTAGTGCTTTCTCTAAATCGGAATGTGAATCACTTATTAAAATTGTATCATCAGCATATAAAAGTATCAGATAATTTTAAGTAGATAGTAAGTGTGTTGTCATTTGTATGTGAGCGGCATGGTATTCCATTTACTTCATTTCCTGATAGATATTCTTCTAGGTCATTCAGAAAAATTGAAAATAACAATGGTGAAAGATTTTCACCCTGTCTAACACCAACATTGCACTTGAAAAAACTACTATTATTACCGTTTACAGTGATACACAGATTTGGCATTTGCATACATATTTTGTATCAATGTTAAACATTTCCCATTAATTCTGTATTTATGGGCTTTTGCCCATAATCCAGCCCTCCATACTTTATCGAAAGCGCTTTTAAAATCAATGAACGCGCAAAATAACTTTTTCTTTTGGCTAAATAGGTATTATTGTATTAAAGAATAGAGAATAAATATGTTATCGGTGGTTGAATAGCCTTTACGGAAACCGGCTTGGCAATCCGATATACGCTATTTTCTTCTACATACTTTGTCAATCTATTGTTGATGACTGCTGTGAAAAGTTTACCGAAGCAGCTCAAAAGTGTTATTGGCCTATAATTTGCTGGGTCTATTTTTTCTCCATTCTTTTTGAATATCGGTTTTATCACTCCTACTGTCCAGGACTCCGGTACATGACCGGTATCGAAAATAATATTGAACAGTTTTACATAGAGCGGCATAAATTCACGTGATGTAGCTTTAATTTGTTCATTGACAATCGAGTCTAAACCGCACGATTTATTATTTTTAAGGCTTTTAATCGCTTGCTCTATTTCGCATTGTGATATCCGGTTGTTTATATCATCATTGTGTTCGATGTGTCACTGTGTGGGACATCGACGTTATCTGGTTCTGTATGAATTTAAATGGATTGAAAGTGGGCGAATAATGTTTCTAGCGGGCATTTCTATACGTTCTGAGGTTTTATTGTCATTTATTGACCTTCCAATACTCTTTGAACTGCATTTACGCAGCTTTCGTAGTTTATTTATTTTGTCTTGTTTGAATTTGTTGTGATATTTGTTGAGTGTGGATTTGTATAACTTGCTCTCTGCGTTTAGTTTATGTTTATTGTCGTCTGTTTGTCTTAGTTTATATTTATTTATTTTGCTCTGTGAAAGTTTTCGCCTGGATTTACGGCACTCGGAACCAAACCATGAGTCTGTGATTTTATGTTTGACATTGTTTATTTTAGTGCTATTTACACCAAATGTTTCTTTCGAACACGAAGAGAAAATGTCTTCAATGTCAGTTACTATAGTATTAACATTTTCTTTGGTTATTTGTTCAATGTTTTCCAGGTTGGCTAGTGTTCTATGCATTTCTTGTATCTTATGCATATCGATGTTTTGCAGCAAACTCATTGGCCTTGTTTGCGTCCCATAATCGGGCTGAGTTAACAATTGTCGTGGGATTATTATCGACACTAGTTGTTTTCAATTCGAGCGAAATAGGATTATGTACATCCGACAGCGTTTTACAGAACTCTAATACATCAAAATTTACAATTCGAGAGAATAAAGCAGCTGACGAAATAAAATAATCAACAGTACTTGCATCACGGCATGTCTTTGATCCTTTGTTTTTATCACTTCCGGTTCTACCATTTAAGATAAAAATATTGTTACATTTACAAAATTCTATCAGACTATATCCATACATGTTTGTGCTTCGATCATCGTTTTTGCGCTCATTGGAGATTGGTGAATTTTCAAAGTAGGATAGCTCTTGGTTGTATTCTGTAAGTACAGTTTCAAGATTATGTTCTCGGCAAATAAATTCGTCGGCTGGAGTATTATCTGCCAACATTCCTGTTCTGCTATTTGTGTCTCCGATGATCATTATATCGTTAAAATCGTGTTTTATACATAAATCGCTAATTTCGGATTGCAACTCGGAATATGGATCTTTTACTGCAAAGTGAGATCCCTGAGGCGGGGGGAATATAAACCGCCACCGCATAATGTGTCGCTTTGCAGTCCAGTTAGATGTTTTGATATGCTGAACCACAATGCAAGTCTACTTTCGGTTTTTAGTTCTTTTATATATTTAGAATATTTTGATTTGATTGCAACTGCAATTCCACCAGACCTTCTTCTAGAAATAATTTTTCTATTTTTAAATAGTATATTGAAGTCATGTAAAATAATGCGGTCGACATCAACATCGTCTAGTTTTGTTTCTTGTAAGCAAATAATATCATATTGGGCAAATAAATCTTTAAATTCGGGACATATTTGTCGTGTGACTAACCCGCACACATTTAGAGACAGCAACTTTATTGATCTCTGCTCACCGTGACACCTATGACTGTTGTTATGGTCCGTTGAACCCGAGCTGCACGCCCTCCCCGCGCGTATACCTATGTGGACGTCTGTCTCGCTGTTACCTGTAGACTAATTCAGGAGAATGTGCATCTATGGTTCGGTGTGTTACATGTGGGCGGTTCCTGATTTGTAAGAGAGCCAGAGTCGGGCTCACGCGGGATGTCAACACTTGCACATGTGGTGGCATTTTGGTCACTATTTTTCCCTGGGGCGCTCGCACAGACTGGCGATTGGGTCACGTGGTTTCATACCTTCCGAGCTATTGTTGGGTACGGAGGAGATTAGTCCTGTTTCCGTACGAGCGGTGTCGGTCTCGGCGGTTAGTGGCTATGTATTAATAATATCGTGACTGCACGGGGTGTGTGGTAATGTCACATGTATATTATCTGGGTCAGTAGTATTACCTGGTCGTGTAAACGCGCTCCCATTGTGTCGTTGGCGAACTGTGCAGATTCTGACGGATTTATGGGGTAATTTGTGTCTTCCATACGTGAATGGATAATATTTGTGTCGTCGGTGTTATCTCGCAGTTTTTTGAATTTTCTTGTTCGCCCATCAAAGGCGAAGTAGCCTTGGATTTTCCTCTCGGTGCCGTGTTCAAATCGGATAAAGCCTGGAATGGATTTGGTGACGGCGAAATCGACAGTGGGGTTGTGTGTAGTGTCACGGGATCGGTTTGTGTACGTGTGGGTACGCCATTCTACGTGTTCGAGCCGTGCCGTCGTGTGATTCTGGATCCATAGGGACGAACCTATTCTGCGACCAGTCCCATGCAGCATAGTGGTTCGTTTCGCCATCACGGGGACGACGATTTGGTGAGTACGGGTACGGGGCAGATTAGTGTCACTGCGTACATCGTTACACACATCGTGTGGGCCCGGGCGCTGTGTGTTATGGGATGGGGGCATATCTCTCCTGTCTCGAGTTGGGTTTGGATTGGGGTATCGGGGTCTATCGTTGTCTTTTGGCATGTTATTACGGTTCGTTTGGTGTCCTTCACGATATTGATACGGGGGTATTCTGTTCATTTCAGCAGCACGGTTACTGCCTCCGGATGTGTTTTGTGCTAGTTCAAGGTTGTCGCGTGGTTCAGGCTGTGGTTGGTCACGGTTGATGTGTTTTCCGTTAGGATGGTCTTCGTCGAACAAGTAATCATTTACATATAATTTGTCTCTGACTAAACGCACTTATTTCTCGTGTCCGTCTTATAGCGTCTCATAATCGGGTATAGTTGTTTTCCGTCTGTCTTCTATTTCTCTTGGAAAGTGTTCCTTAATACTGTAATTTCTCTCTAGGTTTACAGCGTTTCGTTTTATAAACTCTCTGTCTTTGTAGCTTTGGAATGCCGCGACTATGGGTCTGGGTCGGGCTTGTTGGGTTTGTTGTTTGCGGGCTCCAAGTCTATGTACACGTTCAAAACGGATATTTTTCACACGTTCAACGTCTTCGAGGCTTGCAACTAAGTTGATTATAAGGAAGTTAATTAAAACATCTTCTGAATTTTCTTTCCAGAAATCTTTCGGCTTCGGGAATTCCAAAAAAGAGTAAATTGTTTTGCATTTGTCGGCATTGAAGTTCCAGTGTATGATCTTTCAATGATTTGTTTTCTTTTTAAGGATAAGTATTTCACTTTGGACGGAATTGTTTTGTTGTCGTGTTTCTCTAAGTTCTGCTTTTGTGTTTTGAAATTCGTCAAACATGTCACTGCTCATTTGAATAATAAATCTGTCGATGTCGTTTTAGTTTTGATTTGACTGTTGTGTTGTCCTGTTCGAGTGTATGTATGTTCGTTTTGATACTCGATATATCTGTCTCTATTGAATTCAGTTTTGTCAGGCTTCTGTTTATGTTGGAAAATTGATTTCCCATTTCTTTTCAGTGTTCTTCTGTGTAACATTCCTGTGATGTCGTAGGCCGGTGGTTGTCATGTTGGCATTTGTGTCTGTTGTGTCTGTTGTGTGTAAGCCATACCACCATTGTTGTTATTTTCGTTAGTGTCTGCCTGACCATAATACACATGACACTGTTCCTGTTGTGTGTGTCTATGTCCGCCATTATTGTTTACATTTTGAACAATGGGGTTTGGATTTCCAATCGTATTGTACATCTGGGGTGGTTGTGGAGCCGTTTGTGGGGGTATTTGGGGCACACTTGTAGGGTGATTGCCATTTTGTCCATACAGTCATCCCTCGTTTGGCTTATCACGTTACTTGTATAATTTACACCACTTACCCCACCCACTGGTACTGGCTGTGCGTGTTGTCCGTTTTCCATATGTTCACTAACTTTTCCTTGTTTACCACTTTTTCGCGTAGTTTTTGTCATTATAGTTACTAAACCACATTAATACATACTTTCCATGTCGAATCTGTGTTTGTTACGCTTTAAAATGTCTTAAAATATTTTTTTTTAAATGCGAGCGCAAAATTTTCTGCCTTGGCGCCATACGTGTCACGTGACAGTCCTATATAAACATAGGTTTAAATGTGTTTACTGATGGGGGCGGTTAGTGCCGACGGCCAGTCAGACCCAGCCCCGCTCTACTTGAAAGTGTGCCCGCAACCGTTACTTTTATTAAAGAAAATATAAACAGTTGTCTCATTAACTGTGACACGTATTCTGGATAAAATTAGCCACGGATAGAACTGGGCCTAGGTCTTAATTTATTTGATTTACTGGTTCACCGTCGAATGTTTCGAAAATCAACTTAAAATAACATTTGGAAATTGTCAGAAAAATAATGGTAGTGCTAATTACGCGGCTCCTGGCATATTGCATCATGTTGACACTGGACCAAACATGTTTTATTATTTATTATTTAGAGTGTTGGTATTGTGTCACAGGCATATTTAGTGCGAACATAATTTTAGCCACCGAGGGGCCCGTTTCACTAAACTTCGTACGACTAAAATGTTCGTAAGTGCAAATCCATGATCGTCTGGAAATTTCAATTGATGCATTTACATTTATTGAGCATAGGCAATAATTGTTTACAGGAAAATTTTCTTAATTTTGTACTTACGAACAGTTTAGTCGTACGAAGTTTAGTGAAACGGGCCCCAGGGACGTAGCCTACTGATTTATATATGCATCTGCAAGCACTTGCATGTACCTTATAAATGCAGGCGCGTAACCAGAATCTTGCTGAGGGGGGGGGGGGGGGTGCGCATTGAGCGTTGACAGCCGCGAATTGTCTAGTGGGGTCCGGGGCATCCCCCCCCCCCAGCCCCCCCCCCCCCCCATGAATTGTTTTTGGATAAAAAACGTAAATCCTGGCTTCTAGAGCCATCCAGACATCGATCGAAAAGGCGAAATTTTATTTATTTTAGCAGAGAAATTTTCATTTTACGAAATGTAGTTCTTATTTTGCCTATGTGTACACACCTGGCCAAATTTTAGGGGGTGCGTTCTGACCCGTCGCACCCCCTGATTACGTGCCTGTAATTTCACGTAATTTTAGCGACTTTCAAAAATATCACATTGCATCAGCCGTACGATTGCCGTTTGATAACTGTTAAATATTATTTTAATTGACCACTTGTAAATATGGTTAAATGAATGTATGACATATATTTTACTAGTATTTTTGCAATCAGTGCACAGGTCTCCAACATTTACAAATGTAAGAAGTCCTACTTTAGATCGTTGTTAATTTACTTATTACTAAAACACTGGATGTCTGTGATTCATTTTTTTTTTTTTATCAAAGGGACGTTCTAGTCTGAGGTGTGTAAATAATATATAGCAAATACCAGGAGCAAGATCCAGGAATTCAGGTTTGGGGGGGGGGGGCGGGCGGGCGTTATTGCGCATTTTAGAGTAAATATATCTTTACTCGCCAAATTTTAGGTGGGGGGGGCGCTCGCCGGGTTTTCCCCTACGTGAATCCGCCCTGGAATACACAAATTCTATATTTGCAGATTCAACGCGTCTAAATTCAAACAAGACGCTTCAAACAAATGTCGAAATTTTGTGGTCTGTACAAATTTAGTGTGTACATCACTGACTTGATTATATAGTGTGCAGACATGAATTCAAAAATACATGTAACGCTTTCCCAAATAAAAAGGGATTTTCCCAAAAATTCCCTTTTATACAGCATAAATCAGCGTTTTGGATACAACCAAATTCGATTATTGGTACATTTTTGTTAACGATTGTATGAAATATTATACATTCGGAAAGACCATATTTTCAAATCAGACCCAACCATGTACATAGTTTTGGTTTGAATGAGTACCATTATCTGAATATATACACAAGTCATGCCAATTTTGTATTCTTTTAATAAATAATACAGTTTCATACAATGAACACAAAACATTTGCGAACGTATGAGATTTCATACAATCAAACTCATTAATTGCTTTTCCATCATTGGTGATTGTTTGAAATTATGATCGAAATAAATAATACTCGACTATATAGAGCTTTAACCAAGTCTCAGAAAACAAATATTTGCGAACGTATGAAATTTCATACAATCAAAAGCAGTCAATGAGACAGTTTTTCCATTATCATGATTATTGGTGATTGTATGAAATTACATACGATCAAAATAAATAATACTGGACAATATACAGCTTTAACTAAGTCTCAGAAAACAAACAGTTGCGAACGTATGAAATTTCATACAATCAAACTCATTGGTCGCTTTTCCGTCATTGGTCATTGTTTGAAATTACATACGACCGAAATAAATAATACTGGACTATGCAGCTTTTACTGAGTCTCAGGAAACAAATATTTGCGAACGTATGAAATGTCATGCAATCAATGAGACAGTTTTTCCATCATTGGCGATTGTATGAAATTACATACGATCAAAATAAATAATACTGGACTATGCAGCTTTTACTAAGTCTCAGGAAACAAATATTTGCGAACGTATGAAATTTCATACAATCAAAAACAGTCAATGAGACAGTTTTTCCATCATTGGCGATTGTATTGAATTACATACGATCGAAATAAATAATACTGGACTATATATAGCTTTAACTAAGTGTCAGAAAACAAATATTTGCGAACGTATGAAATTTCATACAATCAAAAACAGTCAATGAGACAGTTTTTCCATTATTAGTGATTGTATGAAATTACATACGATCGAAATAAATATTACTGGACTATATACAGCTTTAACTAAGTCTCAGAAAACAAACATTTGCGAACGTATGAAATTTCATACAATTAAAAACAGTCAATGAGACAGTTTTTCCAATATTGGTGATTGTATGAAATTACATACGATCGAAATAAATAATACTGGACTATATACAGCTTTAACTTAGTCTCAGAAAACAAACATTTGCGAACGTATGAAATTTCATACAATCAAAAACAGTCAATGAGACAGTTTTTCCATTATTGGTGATTGTATGAAATTACATACGATCAAAATAAATAATACTGGACTATATACAGCTCTAACTAAGTCTCAGAAAACAAATATTTGCGAACGTATGAAATTTCATACAATCAAAAACAGTCAATGAGACAGTTTTTCGATTATTGGTGATTATATGAAATTACATACGATCAAAATAAATAATAGTTTTTCCATTGATGATTGTATGAAATTACATACGATCAAAAAAATCATTACGGATTCCAAACTTTAAGTCTGAAATAATAAGTATTTGCGAACGTATGAAATTTCATACAATCAAACACAGTCAAAGTGACAATTGTATAAAATTACATAGGATAAAAAAAAACCATAATGGATTCCAAACTTTAAGTCTTAAATAACAAGTACTTGCGAACGTATGAAATTTCATACAATCAAATTCAGTCAGTGACAATTGTATGAAATTACATACGATCGAAAAAATCATAATAGATTCCAAAATTTAAATCTCCAATAACAAGTATTTGCTAACGTATGAAAATATCACAATTTATTCCAAACTTAAAATCTGAAATAACAAGTATTTGCGAACTTATGAAATTTCATACAATCAAACACAGTCAAAGTTATAGTTTTTCCATTGGTCGTTTTATGAAATTACATATTCGTTCGAAATAAATTACATACAATCCGAAAAACAAAATCCGGATTCTACAACCGTAAGCCTCAGTTAACAAATGTTTTGTCCACTGGTGATTGCATGAAATTATATACAATCAAAATAGATAATACTGCACTGCGAGACTTCAATTAAGGCTCAATAACTCATTGCACACACATCTTGCTGAACAAATGAAATTTAATAGAATCAAATTCAGTGACGGTTTGTCTATTAATGGCTGTATGAAATTATGATCAAAATACATATAAATAATACTCGACTCTACAGCTTTAATTAACATGATTAAGTCTCGGAAAAACAAATATTTGTGAACGTATGAAATGTCATACAATCAAACACAGTTGTTGTGACTGTTTTCCTTGTCATTAGGTGTACGCTCCCATAGACAGTCGGGGATTTGTAAACCCCACTACTTCAAAGAAAACGTGGGGTCTGGGAAACCCGAGTTTCACAGCTGGATACTGGAATAAACCTGTCTGCATCCCCGATACCAACCAGATTTAATGTTCCTAACACCGGGTCAAATGGCCCATTAGGCGATATGATAAGATTCTGAAATTCCCAGTTAAATTCTAAATATGTTATAACGCAAATAAAATCTATAAATAATGCTATAATCAATTTTATCATTATCAGAAATACAAAAATGCCTTTTCTCCCGTCACAATCGGTTGACCAACGACAAATATATTGTGAAAAAAAAGTAAGATTTTACCAAAATATGTGTTCCGAAGACCTCTCCAAATCCCACCAAAATGGTTCCAATACGGCGTAGGAATATGCGGGCCAAAATACTATCTATGATACCATTATAATATAAAATCGTATTCAATATTTATATACACCAAGGTGAATCGATATATGTATGCATTCCATTAAACAAACGAAAACTAACAAGAAGCTAAATCGCCAAACATAATCCTTATATGGATAATGGCCAGGCGGCTTGACCACTGCATAGGACAGAATAAATATGTCTGGTTTCTGAACTAAAATGGGAAGATATAATAAATACTAATCTTTTTTTGTTATTATTCGATAGCAGAGATATGTACTAGATATTTGCTGTATTTTTATATTTTATTCAAAATGTAGCAGTAAATATGAAGAGCACATAATTATGGCACCACGACTGCAAAACCTGCAATTATCTAGTGACATACATGCATACATATGGCATATGTTGTCATGACGGAAAAATGGGGCTTATGATCTATGCTACCAACTCCGCTACCCAAATCAGCCTGCAAATCCGCGCAGTCTGATCAGGGTCTGCACGGTTCGCCATTCCGTCTATCTCAATTGATTTCATACATAATAGGAGCCGCGTCGCGAGAAAACCTGTCTTCGGGTAATTGTTGGTCAATATGACATTTTGTTACTATGAAAATGGTATTTGTATGATGAATTTAACGCTTTTTAGTTGATCATGATATTTGCAATATTCATTAAGATATTATAGTTTATACAACACATTAACTATGCAGGTCGTTTGAGCAAAAGAGACGTCACGTAAAAGCGACGTCATGCGACGTAAATGACGTTACAGTACATACCATTACAGATAGAGTATACGCCAACATTTACAACAGTTTGCAAGTTGACATAATCGAACTAGAAGCATGTTTGACATTGAATAATGAATGTAAAGACGGATGAGCTTGAGTCTTTTGGTAACACATGAATGTGCAAAGCGACAAAGTCAAACCGGTAAGTTCATGTACCAGCAAGTATGAACGTGCACAGGTACGCTGATTCAGTGTGCTGATTTCTTCTTTTCGACGTCGTGTTTATTGAGCGTTTTAACAATTTATAATTGTAGAAAACCACGGAAGTATATTCATTAACTAATTGTTTGATTAGGTCTATAAGACCGTTTAGTTCAACATAGAAATGGAAATACACACGCATACGGGGAGAACAATACGTTCACATTAAATTACATTACAACTAGAGCACAGTCGATGGCGCGCCATCGCAATATACCCACGTTTCCAAATGCGAAGTTGAAAAGGGGGAGATAATTTCATGACCGGGGTTCGAATAAAAAATCAAAATTCACTGCGCATCTACACACCATAAGGAAGGCACACACCAAGTTTCAAGACCCTACCTATTACGGTTAAACAGTTTTACTTCTTACACGAAACATGACGGACGGACGGACAGACGGACGGGCACCCGTGACGAAAACAATATACCCATTTAATTAATTTTTTAAAAAGAAGTGGGTATAAATAACTGTTTGCTCTGAAAGGCAGTATTCATGTCTGATGACAGGCACCCTTACAGTACTGTCATGTGTTACGCACTATGTACACAATCACAATCACTAGAATAGCGTGAGAGCAAAAGCCTGCATCGCTTGCGTGTTATTTCTACTGCATCGCAGTCTCTCATTCGCCTACTAGGAGACCACATTCAAGGGTAGCGAGTGGAAGTCTGCCACATGGCCAAACTGGCTATGGTAACATATTTGAGACAGTTGTTACCTCAGCTTGTGATCAGCTTGTCCTATCACCCACTTGTATTTGTTTTGGGAGTGTTACGGTAACAGTTTGTCTTTTGAAGACTCAACTCAAAATACGGGGGTCCCAAAGTACGAAGAAATGAGAGGGGAGGAGAGATAAAATAATAACAATACCCGCAAGTCAAGAGATCCTTGATAATCGTCGAACAATACTAGAACAACAATATCAATTGCTAGTGCGCACAGTCTTATTGTATTTGTGTCACGACTTGACAATCCTTGAAATATCATCCCACAGTTACTGTGTCTAGTTCTTGACTTTTTGTATTATTGTAGTTGGTTTAAACAGTATTTATTTCAAGAGAGATATGTGATATTATTGTAGTTGTACGTGTCACATGTTCCAAATATGTTGCCTTGAAATATCATCCCACCGTATTTTTTATATTAACATGACACACATGTTAGCGTGCATTCAGATTGAAGCTTTTCATATTCAGACAACAGAAACGTCGAATGTTCGCGACATCGTCCCGCTTACAGCTGTACTTTGACCACATTGTGAAAAAAAACCGGACCTTACAATATCTGCAATAAATGTACGATAGGCGACCCATATCATGTCGGTGATCGAGAAAGGATCACCAGTGAGTGAATGGCGAACATCGTATGTTCTGATCAGACGGCGCATATGCACATATGAGACTGATCTGTCGCTATACTAATCGTAACATCCATGGCTTTGTTGGTTTTTTTTGCAGGAGATAGTTATTTCTTAAAATCGGTAAAGGTTGAGCTAATTTTTAATTTTAAACATTGTATTAGATTCAAAGAATTGATCAATAGACTGACAATTTGCTTCGATTTAAGCAGATCTGAAACATATAGTTGTGCGGGAAACCGAGCCCTGGCTACATAGGTCTACAAATATGATACCGATTATTTGTATGTATATGTAAATAAAAAATGTAGCTTACACAGAGTTTTCACCTGTAAATGGTGGTCGATAACAGTTAACGTGGACAGTTATCTGTAAACTGTGTCAAATAAACTATTATGTGAAAATAAAGGAACATAAAAAACACACGTCAACAGACAAACATTTTTATATGATACCAATAGCAAAATAATAAAAGAAAATTATCCTTACGGCTTTACGCCATTACTGTTATAAAAACATATATAAGATATGCCTGTTTCGAATAAGAATCGAGGTACGTTGTTGTTCTGTTCGTTAGATAACTTTGAACACCACGGAACTACCTAACATGGCGGTCTGACAAACGTCGATAATTGGAAATCTCGGCGGAAATTACGTCAGCTAAGTTCACTGCGTCATATCTTGTGACGTCGTCAGATTCCCGAAGACAGGTTTTCTCGCGACGCGGCTCATAGCATCCGCGATATTCAAAGAATAATATTTATAACAGTCTTGTGTTTTTTAGTAAATGATGACATCTTGCAATATGCTTTGAAAGTGTCATAAATATTCGTTGTCATGTACGGAAGAAAATCATAAATTATGTAAATATGTTTCATGAACTATGACAACTGTGAAAATGTATCAAATTACTTACATGATCACTGTGTACATAGTATACGCATATACAAATATAAGGCCAAATATGTATAATTTGCAAAGCGTTTTCCTGGTATCCTTAATGTTACTCCTTCAAGAAACGTTAGCCCTGATCAGACTGCGCGGACTTGAGATTGATACAGATCGAGCTCCGTGTCAGGTGCATGATTTGGTGGCGAAATTCTTATTTCTCAATGAAATATAGCAAGTTAGGAGTCCTTTATAATCGTCTCATTGAGATCATTGAGACTCCCAACTTGCCATTTGTTGGTGCAGAAATTTGTTGTTATCCAGAATTGATAAAATTACTCACCTTAGCTTGAGCTCTGTTGATAGTTTATAAAACTTTTCTAATCAAACGTTTTAACTGTCATTCATTCAGTATCAAATAAACTGACTGCGTCTGTAGTTGTACTCTTGACCAAAGTTTGATGACCTGTTTATAAACACTATACCCAATTTATTCCAACATGGGAATGGGTGGTAGGAGGGAGCATGTGATGGGTAATTTAACGATCGGTGTGTGTTCATCCTTCCCGGAATGCAGACCTACATGGTTTGGTCCTCTTGTATCGTTTTACTCGGTACTTGAGAGCTGAATCATGTTATGCTCCAGTTGTAAATAATAAGCTTATCATAGCCCACAACTTGCCATTTTTGGTGAAGAAATAACAAAATCCTACCTCAAATTTATCAAATTACGCACCTTGACTGAAGCTCTGTTGATAGTTTATAAAACTTTTCCAATCGCCACTTGGACTCAAAACATATTTCCTTTTGCACACGCACTAAGTACGATTCAAGTCAAGGCGTTTTGCTGGTATCATTATTGTTACTACTTCGATGAAAACAAAACACGACAAATATAGGCCCTGGTCAGACTGCACTGATGCGCTGGTTGATCTGGGGCTACACTGTCGCATATGTCGTAAGATCCATTCCCGAGCCAGGACTCACACTCAGCTAAATTCCTTGTGTCAAGTCTGACTTTGAGATTGAAGTAAGGTTTTGCAATGAAGATATTTATTTCTGCAAGGTGTATGTAACATAACATATGCTACATGTAATTATGTATCAACTGCACATTTTAATTTGTAACTTGCTAGTGTGCCGGTCAGTTTGAACCCCAGATATATCTACACTGGTTAGAAGACTAGTGTGTTATTGTATCATCAGCTTATAGCTGTTAGAACAAGCAATTCTCCCAGCATTATTGTGGAAATCAACACACACATGTTGTAGGCTACCAAGAGAGCATGGAACAAGATCAGGGTTGCTAATCCATTTAGACAATGATGAATCCAGTCGGTAACAGTCTAGATCCTGATGTGACTGCTCATTCTGATCTGAACCTAAGCTGCAAAGATTACGGTCATAATAGTCGCTGGTGGTAATAAAACTCACCTGTACATATTCTCATGCACTATGGTCGAGTCTGGCGGTTACTGGAGACTCCAGCTGCAGCCACAGACGGACTAATGTGCAGTGAAAGTAGTTCGGCATGCTTTGTTATCTCATTAGCTGACCCCATAGTGCAATACAAAATCATTAACAGGAACATTAGCCTGTCAGAATCAGCTTGGCATTTGGCTGTTCGTTTTCTATGGGACTGTACACATAATGGTCGATTGTATGAAATTACATAGTGAAATTACATTCAATCAATTATTTATTTATTTAATGGTATTGAACTAGGTCATTTTAGGCCAGGTTAACAGGGTCGAAACACAAACTGAGAATTGAATACTGACAGAAAACTAGAAAATGTGGTTCTGTCAACGCACTTAGGACCCCTAGGTGATTAAAGAAACTCTTACAAAAACTTCCAAAAAATAAACGTACGAACGGACAGACATATCCTAAAAATATATATTCAGGCCAGACCGTAGCATAACCTGACCTGCTGCCAGGTCCCCGTAACACCAGATTCACTTAGCCAGACTCCGTAAAAGTAATATGATTGGTACAAATATGTATTACTTTGATAATCTGTATTAACTGTATTCAACTATCAAGTAGCAAGAAAGTAAAAAATAAAATGTACCTGAGGGACAAAACACGGATATAGGATTCAGGCAAGGACGAAACCCATTGTTTAATTTACCCTCTGCATGTTCCTAGTCAACCTCCCGCAACTCACAGTTGTTAAATTGTTTATTTACGTATCATCAACTGTAAATCATAAAACAAAGAACAATAGTACAACACAGGCACACATACATTGCCATTCTAAAAGAATTACAAGAGACGCGTCGCTAAAACATTGAGCAAACAGTAATACATTTCAACAAATACATTATACAACATTACATGTACTTGTTGCATAGTATGGTGCTGCATGCATATACACTCCGGACTATATATACACATAAGCATGTTTATGCATGCACATATACTCGTGTTATGTGATAAACGCAGTCATCCCATGGTGTCACAAAACTGCTGCGCACCAATCGACACATTTCACAGGATCAGTATTAACTGCGATGCCATGCTACAACATGTTTGTGACACGGGACTCGTGTGAATATATGAATCAGCCCCATACTCGCATCAAATTAATATTTTTTTATATTTATTTTTTTTACTAAAAAGTTGACCTTGCAACTGCGCTTATCCTGGTTAAAAAAATCAGAGGCAACGGCAACTGTTGTTGGCTTATTTCTTTCTAGCGTCCCACATTGTATAGCTACCGCTAATCGTGACAGTGCAAATAAATCAGTATATGTTTTATTCACCTGTCTAAAAGTGTGTTAAAATGTATTGAAATAAACCACAAACGAGTGTCTGTGTACAAAGGAATCTTACTACGAAAAGGCTTAAACAATCAATATCATCTCAAATCAGATTTGAAATGAACTGATTAGCAGTAGATATACAACCGAGCAGTAGATATACAACCGAGCCTAAGAAGTAAGTAAACGGTATGTGTAATAAAAGATATTTGTACTATTTACAACCATGTGATTATAATTTACACTGGACTCTTTAAGACTTCAATTAAGTCACAGTAAACTCATTGCACACACACGTATTGCCGAACGTATGCAATTTCAGAAAACAAGTATTTGAGTTAATCTAATTGATCAACCCATCTGCTGATTCGTCAAACCAAAAGTGTGATATTTCATACACTCAACAAACACAATGTACCAATTTCTGTACAACATGTAACTGTAGATCACTATCAATCGCATGAATTGATTGATTTATTGGTGTTTAACTGTCTATCAACAGCTATGGTAATTTAAAGCCGGGCCAACGGGTTCGATCCTGCATGTAACGTCCTGCTGCATATCACTTGGCCTCAGGTATGAATCCCCCGTCAGAAAATGTTGCTACACTGCTGAACAGCTGGTATTCTCAAGGCCTCCAGATGTGATTGGCGAACTCTGAAAATAATTACAAATGTATCACTTGAATGTTGAACAAGAACATTTATAAGGGAAATCAAGTGTGCAATGGCTAACAGAAACATGTAAATGATGCATGGATTGGTCTAAAATTTAAAATTTGGCCTTAACCTGTGTGGCGCATGGGTGGGCTATAGAATAAAAAGAGTTGGTGCTGATAAAATTACATGCAGTTCCATGTCAATAACACTGTTGTGCAATGATACCTGAAAAGTTCATGTATATTATCTACTAGATAATCAGGGGCGGCGGAAGTGCCCTCCCCCTCCACAATAATTTTGTTGGGCCATGCCCCCACCCCCACCAATAATTCTGTAATAAAGCACATGTTATCATCCTCAAACTTGCTGAGAATGCAAGGAAATGACGTACCGCCTCTTTACATTTTCAAATTTTATGGTGGAGCATGCCCCCGAACCCCTCTAGCAACATCGGGCCATTTGGCCCCCCAAGACTGAGCCTGGGGATGAAGGAAATGGCGTTTCACGCCTCTTAGATTTCAAAATGTTTCGGGGGAGCAAGCCCCAGGACCCCCCTGGCAAAATCGGGCCTTCACAATTGGGCCCCCACAATAAGTTTCCCGTTCGGCCGCCTATGATAATATCTAGGGCCTTGATTGGGAAGTAAAAAATGCCAAATTTGTATAAAGATGCTAAAAATGACTGATGTTACAGTTAGCAAATGCAACAAAATTAAAGCTCGATAAAATTGGACAATGATCATCACATAATAACTGTGGGAAAAGAAGTCTCAAGAGTGATAGCTTATGCATGATTATGATGTAAAATGTTATCTAAAAAAAACATTTGGTGAAAATCTCTGGTAATTGCAAGTCCTATACATGTTATCTGTACTCACCATTTGTGTTCATCACCACAGCCGGAAACTAGCCTGTCATCAGCCTTAGGTTTTTTTCTTCCAAAGAGCCTCATCTGCCTCTAAACACCTGAAAGTCAATTATCAAGTTCAATGAATACTGTGCGAATACAGTTGCAACTAGTCCTTGGTCATAACATTATCGCATTTACATGTCAGCTTTCAATGTGATTAACCCTTTCAGTTCACCCCTAAGTAACTGGAATGGATTTTGATATATGTTAATTTACCGACCAATCCAATCATCACAAAATTATTTTCACTTATTTATAAATAGGTGGTGGGTTTTTTTTTCTAAATATATATGGGCCGCGCTCTGTGAAAACCGGCCTTAATGACAACGTCATGGAAGCCTGAAAATGACGTCGCAAAGTTACGCTTGAAACCAACGTCACGTCGGATTTTGACACTTGAAATAGTTGCGTCATATTTGCAATAAGTTGACGTTGTCCTATATATAACCTAACCGTACTGTACGTTTTACTATTTGTGGCTCACAAACATTATAATGGTGGATACGCGTAGCAGAAATTTACAGTTTTTCGGTTTCCTTCAAGGAAACACGTAGTGATTTTGTCGAAATGTTGTTCATATATGGACGACATTTGAAACTAAATAACCATACAACCGGTAATGTTTAGATAACACCATCACACTATCAGTATTATGTAACAAATAGAACTGGGCACAGGGCTTAATTCGTTTAATTTACTGTTTCGCCTGTCGAATGTTTCAAAAGTCAACATGAAAATACGATTTGGAAATTTTCAGAAAAATAAGTGTATCACAGATTTATAATTTTGGTAGTGCCGTTTCTGGCATATCGCATCATGGTGACACTGGGCCAAACATGTTTTAGTATTTAGTGTGTTGGTATTGTGTCACATGCATATTTACTGCGACACAATAATCATGGTTATATCAGATTATTGTAATACAAAATTGAAGCCACCAAGGACGTAGCCTACTTATTTATATATGTATCTTCTACCACTTACGTGTTCGGTGTTACGTAATATTTAGCGACTTTCAAAAATATCGCATTGAATCAGCCGTATGATTGCCATTTGATAACAATGTAAATATTCTTTAAAATGACCACTTGTAAATATGGTCATATGAATGTATAGTAATTTTACTAGTATATTTGCAATCATTGCAGACACTGTGCAGACTGAACAGATGCACAGGTCTCCAACATTTACACATTTAAGAAGTCCGACTTTGCCAGATTGTTCTTAATTTTCTTTCATTGTACTACATTGTACTAAATAATGCACGTCTGCGTGCTTTGTTTGTTATGAAAGGGCCGTTCTAGTCGGAGGCGTGTAAATAATATAAAACAAAAGCACATGCACACGTTAAACGCGTCTAAATTCAAATGAGCCGCTTCGAACAATGGTCGCAAGGTGTGGAGCGTAATTTAATTTCAACAAAATCAATGTTGTGATCGGGAAAAAATTTAGTGTGTTTGTTTGTTTGTTTATTGGTGTTTAACGGCCTATCAACAGCTAATGTCATGTAAGGCCGGGCAAACGGGTTCGATCCCATTTTAACCTGCTGCATTAAGGGGAAAATCCCAAAATCAGAACGGAATATTTCCATCGAGAACAAATATATTCAGCCCTGAAATTAGAATATCCTTACCTGGTGCCAGGTCCATACCACACCAAGTCACTTGGCCCCTTTCCCTAAACTAGGATTACGAATATCGTAATACTCACATAAGGGGTATAACCAGATTCAACTGTCACATACAAAATGCCAAAGACGTATGTGAGGGCCAAACACAGGTCTCCAGTCGGGATTCCGGTAAGGATGAACCATGATCGTTAAATTACCCATCGCGTGCTCCCACCTGCCACCCACAAATTTAGTGTGTAAATCACTGACTGTGTTATAGTGTGCAGTTATGCAAAATACATGTACGTACGCCACGGTGCTTTTCAGGGGCGGATCCAGGATTTCAGGTTAGGGTGGGGGGTGGCGGGACTTCTTAATTTAAATAGTTTACTATACTTTCGAACTAGCACCGTTTGTTCGTCGACCAAGCGGAGCTGGGGAGACTGCTAGGTGGGTCCGGCGGTATGCCCTCCGGAATATGTTTGATATTTACACCCCATTTTGCTGCGTTATGGCGCATTTTAGAGCAAATATATCGTTACTCGCCAAATTATAGGGGTGGTGGTGGGGGGGGGGGGGGGCGCCGGGATTTCCCCTACGTGAATCCGCCCTTGTTTTTAGCATGGCTGTTTCTTTGCTTACAAATGCACTGAATGTACTTTTTCTGAAACACAACAAAACTAAATTGCATATTTCATTTTCAAATTAATTATTGCCGACGACAAAATATACTGCCGGTATTTTTTATCGGACATGTAACAATTATACAACCATGTATGTTACATTCTCCACATTTTCCCGGCAGTGGCGGTGGTGGCCAGTCGAGGGAGTGTGGGTCAGCGCAGCATTTTCCCATATACCTGCTAGTACGGGGTACATGTACATCAGCCCGTCCGCCAGTCATATTGGCTACACAGTCCCGCTTTCTGAGATGTAAATTTAATTCCGAGAGTCGGGGAATGAACAGTCGATTTTTAATTTGTTTAAAAATGCCCGTGGGTGTCCGACTACCCTCTAGACCCCATCGGGCGCTGAAGTCATTGATATGTGCAGCCATAGGCCTATCCAAATTCTGGTCATTCATTTCTACAGAAATAAAATGCATTTGTTTCAATCACCGATACGATGTGCATATAATTTACAATTTCCAACACCAGGAATGCCGTTAGTTTTTGGTCTTTGGTGACGTATTGCCTAAATCAATAAATGACGTCACAATTAACTGTAAATGACGACAATTCTTAAATAATTACATTGTATCTTTCTAACGACACACGTATATGACTCTCTTATGGCGATGGTGGCAAATTACGAAGCCACAGGTCGGCTAATTATAGATTTAAAATCAATAGTTGTGCGTTTGTTTTGTTCACTACATGTACATATCATAGTTGTATTCTGATGAATGTTTGATAGTATACATACTAACACTTGTAGATACATTTAGTGCAACTTATCAGCAAATACAGTTTACAGCAAGCAGCGTCAATGAGTCTATGAACACTCATATCTAATGTAGGTTGAGTTGCATTGTACAAACGTCGCCGTTTCAATAACTTCATTTTCTCGATGACGTTACGTTTTTTTTTCGTGTGTGATTCACACAGTGCTACAAAAAGTGAGATAAAACAAAAACTATTAAACATAATTGCAGTTTCTTTTCAGAATATTGTTTTTGAAAGGTGTCCGCATCAGAAAATGTAAAAAAATGCAAATTGAAAATTTTGTCATTAAGACCGGTTTTCACAGAGCGCGGCCCATATATATATGAAAATTACTTGCAAAAAGTGGAGATCCGGTTCATCTGGATCTACACTTTTTGCCAATACCAATACTATAGAGGACTGTAGTGGTACAAGTGTTAACAGCCAGTTGAGGAAATTCCATACTGAATTAATTCCAGTTACAGGCACACGTATATAAATATCAATCGCAGTAGTATTACAATGAAACCCATCAACAGTTTTCACAAACTGTCTCCTTGGATGTCAACATTAAGAGTATATCACCGGTATCTAAACCGGTTATAATTGGTCAGCCCCCTTTCTGATATAACACTAACATAAGGGTTTGAGTCGCTTAGAAAAACTCAGCTCTACAGTATGGATGTGTTTTACTATTTCATCTGACTTTTATATTTTCTGTATCAGTGAGAGCTGAGACCCTTATAGAGTAAAATTTAGTCACAATAACAGCCCAATTTGTCTGGTGTTTTGCTACACAAATGGGTATAAAAGGATAACCAATGTCGAACTATCATGTATACCCACATGTGTATTATTGGTCTATGCATGTTTTTAACAGGACTGTGAAGTGTTAAACTTCTCACTCGTCAGACTGTGTAGCAAAACGCCATATTTTTTACACTATAAGGGTCACTATCGGCTCTCACGGATACAGAAAATATAAAAGACATATAAAATAGTAAAACACATCCGTAGAGCTGAGATTTTCTAAGCTAGGGTTTGAGCAATAAAACAAGGTCCTAGAGCTCTATAAGTTTTAGCGTAATACAACTCCTAACATTAACAATAGGTTAAGATATCAGGGATATACCAAGGTAAGGTTGGGGTTAGTGCTATCAACAAAGTGGCCAACCAATTCTGCAGTCTCTCCATTTAACCACAGGTGATTCTAGCGTGTTTTGGATGGTCAATTATTGTTTGTATATACATGAAACACGTTTCTAAACAATGTACAAAACAATTCAAATGCACCCGGGTGTAAATATAATAGTAGTTAGAATGGTACAAAACTCCCATTTGCCTCCATTGAAACAAAACCTCAAACATAAATCTCAATGATTTCGAGTGTAAACTACTAAACTGCACGAAAAAAACGTGTTCTCACTAACCTAAATTCGCTTTTTAAAATCTAACACGTTCATTTCCCGATTAAAAATGAATGTTAGCCGCCATCTTTAAAAAATATTGAATCACGTGACACACACTGATTTGGCTGGCTAATGGAAATGACGTCAGTAACCAACCAAACCTCTGTGTGCACGTGATTGAAAAGATGGCGGGTAATAGTCATTGAGAATGCGGAAGTATATGTGTTTGATTTTAAAAAGTGAAATTTAGGTTAGTGAGACGCGCTTTTAGTGCAGTTTAACACTCAAAAATCTTTGAGATTTATGTTAATGTATTAGCAACTGTAAAATTTATGCCGCAAACCCACCCCAAGCAGCGGTATCAACATGCTGTAATGCGTTGTATAGGCGGGTTCCAGATGTCTACATCCATGATCGTGTGGGGTTTTGTTTTAAATTTCAATGGTGGCTAATAGCAGCTTTGTACCTTTCTAAGTACTATTTGAATTGTTTTGTACATTGTTTTAATTTAAAACTTTAGAAAGGTGTTTATGTATATACTGTCATTTCGGCTAATTCTGGGCATCGGCTAATGTGCAATTCACGTCAAATTTAGCCATGTGTATGTCATAATAAACTATGTGGATTTTGGAATAAACAAGCTGATTAATTGCTACACTGTGGAACAATTTTATCACATTCCGATAGTTTGGTAAAAAGTTATTCCGAATATAGTCAAAATGTGTAAAATCCTCAGACCCTGTTGATGGAATAGCTGTCTTATTTACTAAATTAACTGTTAAACAAAGAAACTAACCATGATGTCACTGGATAGTTCTGCTTCAAGTTTGAATACCAATTTTGCTATGGTGATCCAGTATGTTGCTCGCCATTTTGTTTACACTACCAGATGTGCAGCATTAGCCGAAAGAAATGTGATGTTGCAAACACGCATGTGATGTCATACATAGCACAATTTACGTCATTTACTGACGTCCGAACGTTATGACATGTTACCTGCACAAACGTCTTTGAACTGCGTTGAATATTCCGGAAAGTTTGACTGAATATGGAGATGGGTAATGCCATATAAATGTGTTTGGAAAGCCTTAGGTGCGCAGAATTAGCCGACACCATTGTACAAACAATAATTGACCATCCAAGACACGCTAGAATTATCACCTGTGCATTTAATAACCCTAACCCTGAACCTATGCCAGTCGGAGCGAGCTGTTCTAAACCTGTTTAGGGCAAGTTGACTTAAGGTGTGGCGAGTTAATCTATGGCGAGTTGTCCTTGGGGCGAGTACAGTATTATTTAGATTTTGGTACAGGAGTTGATTGCACGAGTTTAAATATAAGTTGAAACAGAAGCACTGCTGGGACGGAGGATATTGTATCAATCACTGAACAGTGCCACAGTCACAGAAAGTATTAGTTTTGTGTGACAAAATCTCAGCAACTTTGTGTTTGTTGTTGTTGCTGAGTTTTGTTCATCGGTAATATGTGCAGCCCGTTCTATCACATAGAACTAGAAATTACTAAACATTTAACACGATTATTCCATATGATGATCATAACTTGCACAATCAGGCATTGGCAATAATAAATAGAGAACAACTATGAATAAATTTACCTTGCTACAAACGGAAAAGCGCGGCGAACAGCTGTTGAAATAAACAACATATCGCGTGGAATTCTTGGCTTGTTCATAATTTTCGACACAAAATGGCGGTAATTCTTGCAATCGGCACCCTTCGTCTATTATGGTGCACCGAATACAAGTCAAATCGTCCGCAAGTCAAGTCGTCCGCAGATCAAATCGTCCGCAAGTCAAATCGTCCGCAAATCCGGCAACAAACACGTGAATAATTCAATAAAATATGAATAAAATGAAATGAAAGAAAATGTAAACCGATTGCCAAGGCATTGCTAATTTTCAAATTGCTAATTTGCAAATAGTGTATTATGTGATCCGAGTAAAATATTCCGGTCGTTCATTTTTGTGTCATTCGATCATTGTACCAGTGATTTAGAGTCTATATAAATGTCTCTGATTGTACTGACAATTTTGCGTTTATTAAATGTATAAATTGAATAAAACAATTATAAAATCAAGTGTTCGTTATTCTGTTTCGTTTATTTATCTATTTATTTGATCTAAACAAAATACGCTAAAATGTAAAATCAGTGGTCGACATGGTGGTACGTGTACGTGGTGTTATAGATATATGTATTGGTATTATTATTTTATCAATATTATTTGATTATCAGTTCTGAGCCAGAGTAAAATAAAATAAATTAATATTTAATTTGGCTGAAATGTCCCAAAAAAATGAAAATATGCATTGGCAATTATTTATTAAAGCAAAATTATGTTATATTGATGTATATACACACATCGACGAGTGTCAGTCTGATCTATGTCTCATAAAATCATGAATTCGGGAACAAATTACAATTTGGCTAGGAATTTTGTCACGGTATGTATGGTAATGTACGTATGTAACTCACGATGGGCAACAGGTGTATATTCGAACCATGCTAGCTCAGTCGGTTAGAGCAGAGACATATATGCATATCCTTGGTTAGAGCGATGGTACGGTAATTAAACCAGTGATCCCGGGTTCGGGCCCCGGGCCGGTACACATTTTTTTCTCGCCATTTGACATAAATACTAGACTGTTCCATCACGTCCATGATTCTCTGCAATGTAACGGATACATGTTCATGTATAGGTCCATGAGGTAACCCATGATATAATGCATTGCTTGTCAATTTGAGACCAGTCAGGACAATCACACGTTTAACGTGCCTCTATGCTGTACTTTTGGTCGCCGGTCATTCCCGCCACGATGCCGGATGAGATGGGATTTGGCATGCGCTGCCGATTGTGTGGCTTATCCGAATAAAACGTTTTCGGTATATAACGCGATTTTTGTTTGATGAGCTATGGATTAGAAATTGCGGGTGTTATTTTTAACGGTGTCATGTTGCCTTGTTGTGTGGGACGCATGTGAACCCATAGTCTCTATATGCTGAAAGCATACGTTAATTAGCAGTACATTTAAGTTGCGTTTGTAAAGCTTCAGATAGGTATATGAAATTAAAACATGTTTGTCTTTTGAAAATGTTTTATTACATCATAATCAACACAATTTGAAACTAGGACGTAATAGTTGTAATTTTAAATATAATATGCGTATATGACCGGCCTATATCCATTTAATCAATGGGTTTAATGCGACGATTTAGGGTACATGGGGATCAGAATAATTTGTTTTATTACAAATGCCCTCATTTGTTAGCGGGAAGTCGATATGCAAATTGACAATGTCCCCGTTTATAATCCTTAATCCTTAAAACAACAAATTCCACAGATGCCGGGTTCTCGTTTGATTCGTTTATCATTATCCAACATCCCAGAGGCTGTCTCTGACATGAGGTGTTAACAATGCAATCCAAATTGTATTATTTGTTCAGCGGAAATCAAACGAGAACCCGGCATCTGTGGAATTTGTTGTTTTAAGGATTAAGGATTATAAACGGGGACATTGTCAATAGCCCGCGGACGTTAACTGGACTTGCATGACTGCATACGAATGGCACGCGTATATTCAGTTGTTAATGTGGTACATTTAGCGACTTATGTGGCAAATTCAAACACTTTAACCGCAGGAGGGGGTAGGGGCTGACGGACATTTACTTTCCAGCTGTATATGTCAGAAAGTGGCTCATTGCATTTGCGACCTGTTATAAGGCTGCTAGCAGACAGGCACATAAACTCGCCACATAATTATAACATAAGCCATCATTTTAAGTACAGCATCAGTCTAATGCCGCAGCTGACAAAAAGATAGCTTGTCAGATATTGCACATGCCCTCGATCGGACAAGGTGGGTTCAAGTAATTTAGTCACTGAACAAAAACTACATATTAAATCTGAGTGTGAACATTGACTTGTTGTGTATGCCTTAATATTTATTTGTATAATATGATTTTGTCAGTAAGCTGATTAATTGCGTTAAAAGGCATAATTTAAATTCCAGCTAATAGCTTTGCATATCGACTTCCCGCTAACAAATGAGGGCATTTGTAATAAAACAAATTATTCTGATCCCCATGTACCCTAAATCGTCGCATTAAACCCATTGATTAAATGGATATAGGCCGGTCATATACGCATATTATATTTAAAATTACAACTATTACGTCCTAGTTTCAAATTGTGTTGATTATGATGTAATAAAACATTTTCAAAAGACAAACATGTTTTAATTTCATATACCTATCTGAAGCTTTACAAACGCAACTTAAATGTACTGCTAATTAACGTATGCTTTCAGCATATAGAGACTATGGGTTCACATGCGTCCCACACAACAAGGCAACATGACACCGTTAAAAATAACACCCGCAATTTCTAATCCATAGCTCATCAAACAAAAATCGCGTTATATACCGAAAACGTTTTATTCGGATAAGCCACACAATCGGCAGCGCATGCCAAATCCCATCTCATCCGGCATCGTGGCGGGAATGACCGGCGACCAAAGTACCAGCATAGAGGCACGTTAAACGTGTGATTGTCCTGACTGGTCTCAAATTGACAAGCAATGCATTATATCATGGGTTACCTCATGGACCTATACATGAACATGTATCCGTTACATTGCAGAGAATCATGGACGTGATGGAACAGTCTAGTATTTATGTCAAATGGCGAGAAAAAATGTGTACCGGCCCGGGGCCCGAACCCGGGATCACTGGTTTAATTACCGTACCATCGCTCTAACCAAGGATATGCATATATGTCTCTGCTCTAACCGACTGAGCTAGCATGGTTCGAATATACACCTGTTGCCCATCGTGAGTTACATACGTACATTACCATACATACCGTGACAAAATTCCTAGCCAAATTGTAATTTGTTCCCGAATTCATGATTTTATGAGACATAGATCAGACTGACACTCGTCGATGTGTGTATATACATCAATATAACATAATTTTAGCTTTAATAAACTAATTGCCAATGCATATTTTCATTTTTTTGGGACATTTCAGCCAAATTAAATATTAATTTATTTTATTTTACTCTGGCTCAGAACTGATAATCAAATAATATTGATAAAATAATAATACCAATACATATATCTATAACACCACGTACACGTACCACCATGTCGACCACTGATTTTACATTTTAGCGTATTTTGTTTAGATCAAATAAATAGATAAATAAACGAAATAGAATAACGAACACTTGATTTTATAATTGTTTTATTCAATTTATACATTTAATAAACGCAAAATTGTCAGTACAATCAGAGACATTTATATAGACTCTAAATCATTGGTACAATGATCGAATGACACAAAAATGAACGACCGGAATATTTTACTCGGATCACATAATACACTATTTGCAAATTAGCAATTTGAAAATTAGCAATGCCTTGGCAATCGGTTTACATTTTCTTTCATTTCATTTTATTCATATTTTATTGAATTATTCAGTCACGTGTTTGTTGCCGGATTTGCGGACGATTTGACTTGCGGACGATTTGATCTGCGGACGACTTGACTTGCGGACGATTTGACTTGTATTCGGTGCACCATAATAGACGAAGGGTGCCGATTGCAAGAATTACCGCCATTTTGTGTCGAAAATTATGAACAAGCCAAGAATTCCACGCGATATGTTGTTTATTTCAACAGCTGTTCGCCGCGCTTTTCCGTTTGTAGCAAGGTAAATTTATTCATAGTTGTTCTCTATTTATTATTGCCAATGCCTGATTGTGCAAGTTATGATCATCATATGGAATAATCGTGTTAAATGTTTAGTAATTTCTTAGTTCTATGTGATAGAACGGCTGCACATATTACCGATGAACAAAACTCAGCAACAACAACAAACACAAAGTTGCTGAGATTTTGTCACACAAAATTAATACTTTCTGTGACTGTGGCACTGTTCAGTGATTGATACAATATCCTCCGTCCCAGCAGTGCTTCTGTTTCAACTTATATTTAAACTCGTGCAATCAACTCCTGTACCAAAATCTAAATAATACTGTACTCGCCCCAAGGACAACTCGCCATAGATTAACTCGCCACACCTTAAGTCAACTTGCCCTAAACAGGTTTAGAACAGCTCGCTCCGACTGGCATAGGTTCAGGGTTAGGGTTAAATGCACAGGTGATAATTCTAGCGTGTCTTGGATGGTCAATTATTGTTTGTACAATGGTGTCGGCTAATTCTGCGCACCTAAGGCTTTCCAAACACATTTATATGGCATTACCCATCTCCATATTCAGTCAAACTTTCCGGAATATTCAACGCAGTTCAAAGACGTTTGTGCAGGTAACATGTCATAACGTTCGGACGTCAGTAAATGACGTAAATTGTGCTATGTACATGCGTGTTTGCAACATCACATTTCTTTCGGCTAATGCTGCACATCTGGTAGTGTAAACAAAACATACTGGATCACCATAGCAAAATTGGTATTCAAACTTGAAGCAGAACTATCCAGTGACATCATGGTTAGTTTCTTTGTTTAACAGTTAATTTAGTAAATAAGACAGCTATTCCATCAACAGGGTCTGAGGATTGTACACATTTTGACTATATTCGGAATAACTTTTTACCAAACTATCGGAATGTGATAAAATTGTTCCACAGTGTAGCAATTAATCAGCTTGTTTATTCCAAAATCCACATAGTTTATTATGACATACACATGGCTAAATTTGACGTGAATTGCACATTAGCCGATGCCCAGAATTAGCCGAAATGACAGTATATACATAAACACCTTTCTAAAGTTAAAACAATGTACAAAACAATTCAAATAGTACTTAGAAAGGTACAAAGCTGCTATTAGCCACCATTGAAACAAAACCCCACACGATCATGGATGTAGACATCTGGAACTCGCCTATACAACGCATTACAGCATGTCGATACCGCTGCTTGGGGTGGGTTTGCGGCATAAATTTTACAGTTGCTAATACATTAACATAAATCTCAAAGATTTTGAGTGTAAACTGCACTAAAAGCGCGTCTCACTAACCTAAATTCACTTTTTAAAATCAAACACATATACTTCCGCATTCTCAATGACTATTACCCGCCATCTTTTCAATCACGTGCACACAGAGGTTTGGTTGGTTACTGACGTCATTTCCATTAGGCAGCCAAATCAGTGTGTGTCACGTGATTCAATATTTTTTAAAGATGGCGGCTAACATTCATTTTTAATCGGGAAATGAACGTGTTAGATTTTAAAAAGCGAATTTAGGTTAGTGAGACACGTTTTTCGTGCAGTTTAGTAGTTTACACTCGAAATCATTGAGATTTATGTTTGAGGTTTTGTTTCAATGGAGGCAAATGGGAGTTTTGTACCATTCTAACTACTATTATATTTACACCCGGGTGCATTTGAATTGTTTTGTACATTGTTTAGAAACGTGTTTCATGTATATACAAACAATAATTGACCATCCAAAACACGCTAGAATCACCTGTGGTTAAATGGAGAGACTGCAGAATTGGTTGGCCACTTTGTTGATAGCACTAACCCCAACCTTACCTTGGTATATCCCTGATATCTGAACCTATTGTTAATGTTAGGAGTTGTATTACGCTAAAACTTATAGAGCTCTAGGACCTTGTTTTATTGCTCAAACCCTAGCTTAGAAAATCTCAGCTCTACGGATGTGTTTTACTATTTTATATGTCTTTTATATTTTCTGTATCCGTGAGAGCTGATAGTGACCCTTATAGTGTAAAAATTATGGCGTTTTGCTACACAGTCTGACGAGTGAGAAGTTTAACACTTCACAGTCCTGTTAAAAACATGCATAGACCAATAATACACATGTGGGTATACATGATAGTTCGACATTGGTTATCCTTTTATACCCATTTGTGTAGCAAAACACCAGACAAATTGGGCTGTTATTGTGACTAAATTTTACTCTATAAGGGTCTCAGCTCTCACTGATACAGAAAATATAAAAGTCAGATGAAATAGTAAAACACATCCATACTGTAGAGCTGAGTTTTTCTAAGCGACTCAAACCCTTATGTTAGTGTTATATCAGAAAGGGGGCTGACCAATTATAACCGGTTTAGATACCGGTGATATACTCTTAATGTTGACATCCAAGGAGACAGTTTGTAATACTACTGCGATTGATATTTATATACGTGTGCCTGTAACTGGAATTAATTCAGTATGGAATTTCCTCAACTGGCTGTTAACACTTGTACCACTACAGTCCTCTATAGTATTGGTATTGGCAAAAAGGTGTAGATCCAGATGAACCGGATCTCCACTTTTTGCAAGTAATTTTCATATATATATGGGCCGCGCTCTGTGAAAACCGGTCTTAATGACAAAATTTTCAATTTGCATTTTTTTACATTTTCTGATGCGGACACCTTTCAAAAACAATATTCTGAAAAGAAACTGCAATTATGTTTAATAGTTTTTATTTTTGTTTTATCTCACTTTTTGTAGCACTGTGTGAATCACACACGAAAAAAAAACGTAACGTCATCGAGAAAATGAAGTTATTGAAACGGCGACGTTTGTACAATGCAACTCAACCTACATTAGATATGAGTGTTCATAGACTCATTGACGCTGCTTGCTGTAAACTGTATTTGCTGATAAGTTGCACTAAATGTATCTACAAGTGTTAGTATGTATACTATCAAACATTCATCAGAATACAACTATGATATGTACATGTAGTGAACAAAACAAACGCACAACTATTGATTTTAAATCTATAATTAGCCGACCTGTGGCTTCGTAATTTGCCACCATCGCCATAAGAGAGTCATATACGTGTGTCGTTAGAAAGATACAATGTAATTATTTAAGAATTGTCGTCATTTACAGTTAATTGTGACGTCATTTATTGATTTAGGCAATACGTCCACCAAAGACCAAAAACTAACGGCATTCCTGGTGTTGGAAATTGTAAATTATATGCACATCGTATCGGTGATTGAAACAAATGCATTTTATTTCTGTAGAAATGAATGACCAGAATTTGGATAGGCCTATGGCTGCACATATCAATGACTTCAGCGCCCGATGGGGTCTAGAGGGTAGTCGGACACCCACGGGCATTTTTAAACAAATTAAAAATCGACTGTTCATTCCCCGACTCTCGGAATTAAATTTACATCTCAGAAAGCGGGACTGTGTAGCCAATATGACTGGCGGACGGGCTGATGTACATGTACCCCGTACTAGCAGGTATATGGGAAAATGCTGCGCTGACCCACACTCCCTCGACTGGCCACCACCGCCACTGCCGGGAAAATGTGGAGATGTAACATACATGGTTGTATAATTGTTACATGTCCCGATAAAAATACCGGCAGTATATTTTGTCGTCGGCAATAATTAATTTGAAAATGAAATATGCAATTTAGTTTTGTTGTGTTTCAGAAAAAGTACATTCAGTGCATTTGTAAGCAAAGAAACAGCCATGCTAAAAACAAGGGCGGATTCACGTAGGGGAAATCCCGGCGCCCCCCCCCCCCCCACCACCCCTATAATTTGGCGAGTAACGATATATTTGCTCTAAAATGCGCCATAACGCAGCAAAATGGGGTGTAAATATCAAACATATTCCGGAGGGCATACCGCCGGACCCACCTAGCAGTCTCCCCAGCTCCGCTTGGTCGACGAACAAACGGTGCTAGTTCGAAAGTATAGTAAACTATTTAAATTAAGAAGTCCCGCCACCCCCCACCCTAACCTGAAATCCTGGATCCGCCCCTGAAAAGCACCGTGGCGTACGTACATGTATTTTGCATAACTGCACACTATACACGTCAGTGATTTACACACTAAATTTGTGGGTGGCAGGTGGGAGCACGCGATGGGTAATTTAACGATCATGGTTCATCCTTACCGGAATCCCGACTGGAGACCTGGTTTGGCCCTCACATACGTCTTTGGCATTTTGTATGTGACAGTTGAATCTGGTTATACCCCTTATGTGAGTATTACGATATTCGTAATCCTAGTTTAGGGAAAGGGGCCAAGTGACTTGGTGTGGTATGGACCTGGCACCAGGTAAGGATATTCTAATTTCAGGGCTGAATATATTTGTTCTCGATGGAAATATTCCGTTCTGATTTTGGGATTTTCCCCTTAATGCAGCAGGTTAAAATGGGATCGAACCCGTTTGCCCGGCCTTACATGACATTAGCTGTTGATAGGCCGTTAAACACCAATAAACAAACAAACAAACACACTAAATTTTTCCCGATCACAACATTGATTTTGTTGAAATTACGCTCCACACCTTGCGACTATTGTTCGAAGCGGCTCATTTGAATTTAGACGCGTTTAACGTGTGCATGTGCTTTTGTTTTATATTATTTACACGCCTCCGACTAGAACGGCCCTTTCATAACAAACAAAGCACGCAGACCTGCATTATTTAGTACAATGTAGTACAATGAAAGAAAATTAAGAACAATCTGGCAAAGTCGGACTTCTTAAATGTGTAAATGTTGGAGACCTGTGCATCTGTTCAGTCTGCACAGTGTCTGCAATGATTGCAAATATACTAGTAAAATTACTATACATTCATATAACCATATTTACAAGTGGTCATTTTAAAGAATATTTACATTGTTATCAAATGGCAATCATACGGCTGATTCAATGCGATATTTTTGAAAGTCGCTAAATATTACGTAACACCGAACACGTAAGTGGTAGAAGATACATATATAAATAAGTAGGCTACGTCCTTGGTGGCTACAATTTTGTATTACAATAATCTGATATAACCATGATTATTGTGTCGCAGTAAATATGCATGTGACACAATACCAACACACTAAATACTAAAACATGTTTGGCCCAGTGTCACCATGATGCGATATGCCAGAAACGGCAATACCAAAATTATAAATCTGTGATACACTTATTTTTCTGAAAATTTCCAAATCGTATTTTCATGTTGACTTTTGAAACATTCGACAGGCGAAACAGTAAATAGCATACTTGAGGTTGAAACATAACACTATAACCTTATTATACCCAGCATGAAACTATAGTTTTCATATTTCCGTTCCTCCATCCTTAAGATTTGTGTTTAAAGTTTTTGGGTACCCAATATCTCTGCAACCGTAAGTTGGATTGACTTAAAACTTTGTGTATTTTTATCTTTACTCATATTTTCATTCAATAAGTAAGGTGGCGCTACTGGTACAGGTAGCCACAATAGCCCTTTGGCTACCAATATTTCTGTAATGGAAATCTTGATTACCGGTACTAAAACATTCAAAAATTATTTGAAATGGTAATATGTTTTAACAACTACAATATTATTTTCTTTTTTTGTGTTATCAGTTCATTTTTGTCGAGCCTGCTTGCGGAAAGCGAGACATAGTGATCACAATAACGTCCGGGTATCCATGCGTGCGTGCGTCCATCCGTGCGTCCGTGCGTCCGTGCGTCCGAATGAATGGATTTTCAATTGTTTTGCCTTGAGATGATTTGTCGATTTCATCAATACCCACATCTTTATGTCCAAGTTCAGGGTAACACTTAGAGGTCAAATGTCAAGAATGTGCATGCGCTTCTGTTTCTGCTATACACTTTCAAAACCGATGAAATGATTTGCCATACATGTTTACCATGAGGAGACGATGTGTTGCTAACTGGCTATGCCTCAACGGGCGTATATATTGTGACCTTCAACACTTTTGTTTATGTGACCCATAGGGTCATATATATTCAAAAAACCATAAGAAGTATGTCAAGGTGTATATATTATTTTTGTCATTTCATTCGTATGTTCGTCCATCCGTAAGATTTGCGTTAAAGTTTTTTTTTGTCGGCTCAGGCAGAGGTCGGGGGTATCTGTGAGACAGCTCACTTGCTCTAGTCACATTTCATCCACATCTGAGATGCCTTTAACAAAACACATATCAAATTTTATCGAACTTTGTATTTCTGTGGTAAACATTTGTTAGTTTTACCATCTTTATAGTTGCTTATCAAGGCCCTAGATAATATGCATTATTACCTTTTTGGGTGTCATTGCAACCACAAGTCTGATGACATGGAACTGAAAATGCTTTTTAAGCACATCTCATTTCATTCTATAGCCCACCCATGCCTAAAGGGCCAAATTTGTAATTTTAGCCAATCCAGGCAGCATTTAAATGCGTCTCTTGGCTATTTCACACTTGTTTTCACTTTAAGTGTTCTTGTTCAAAATTCAAGTGATTTGTAATTATTTTCAGGGTTGGCCACTCGCACCTCTGGAGGCCTTGAGAATGCCAACCGTTCAGCAGTGTAGCCAGATTTTCTTACGGGGATTCACACCTGAGACCAACTGATATGGTGTACCAAAGATACCTGACAGTACTGAAAGTTAGTGCTGTATGTACAGTACTTCCGTGATACAGAAGTGTTCCGTATTGACAATTTTGTTTCAATTTATGACGATTATATGGAAACTGCAATCACCGAAAATTACCGGGATTTTTTCAAAGCGAAGTCGACTTCGCCCGACGGGAAATAAAAAGTGAAGTGAACGAAAAAAAGTGACGATGTCGCTCACTTCGCCCTCAAAATTGAACCCTGCTATTGAATATGATATTATGTTGGATGTACTTTATATATCCAATCAATCAGTGTCGTATTCTTTCTGTGAATTCAAGTAGCTAAGATGGGATTATTTAGTTTTGTCTAGTGTACATTTTTTTTCGCGCCTGCTTTAGCAGAGGCGCGACTATAGTCGGCGCTTTTTCCGTTGACATTGTCCGCGTTGTCCGCGTCGTTCGGTTTTTTGTAAGGCAAATGCGTTAAAGTTATTGTTTTTTCACAATATCTCTTTAATCCCTTGCCAGACTTTCATAATATTTCACATCAATGTTTGTCTTCGGATTATGCTTCATTGCGCACACCCCCACATCCAAATTCTCAAGGTCAAGGTCATTTATTTACTTGTAATGTTCACGGTCAAATGCCTCGGCAGGCGCGATACTACTTCCGTGGTGGAATTCTTGTTGGTATTTACTGATCAGCTAGCAGTCCGATACAGTACAGTTTTTATAGTCTGTGCTTTCTATCATGCTGTAGGCTAGCAAGTTGATGAACCTCCGGGCCTAAGCCACAATGTCAAGCTCACAGACTCGGTGCTTTCATGTAGAGGCGGATGGTAAAACTTCTTGATATTTCACACATGCATTCCTCTGATGATTGGCTAACATACATGTAATATAGCAAGTATATGAAGCTCCGAGTCCCAAGGTAAAGGTCAGAGAGTGACAGACTTGGTGCAATCAGTAAACTTAGCATTAGGGTAAATTTATTATTACTTTGTTTCATTTCAAATTCACGGAACTTCTTGAATTTCTCACATGAAATCCTATGATGGTTCTGTATCGTGTTACAACGAAGCCGACGAGCCTCCAGGCCCTACTAGCCACAAGTCCAAATGTGATTGAATATATGTACATGTATCGATATATGTGAACATTCCCTTGTTACTGAATATTATACAGCGCATTGAATGGCCAACTCGGCCATCTTAATGTGTTCAAGCCATCGGCCTGTTTCACCTCTTGTGACATTTGACAAAGAATGTAAACATACGATACGATACAACGTAGCGACATGTAACCATATAAACTTAAAAGCCAGGACAGCACACTCCTATAATTCTGGACAATACCTCCCGGCATACAAAGTATGTAGAAAAGCGAAGACAACACACTTCTATAAATTATATTAAACCAAACTGTAAAATATATCTGGTTTTCTGGACAGTTTTGTGCCTGCTTATATACCCTGGCATACAACATATGTCGAGGGTATATAGTTTTCGCCTTTCTGTCCGTCGGTCTATCCGTCCCTCTGTCCATCTGTAACATAAACTAAATATTTATTATTATGTCTAGGACAGGGAAGTAAGTATCTAGGAAATGAATAATGCCAGACATGGCTGACACATATTTTGGAATGTGAGTGACAACCCTTACTCCGATTTACAATCATTATCAGATCCATATTTTCATTATATAGCCCATGCATGTACGCATGTTGCGCACATGCCCAAGGTCAAGGTCAAATGACTTCAGACTTCAAATACATCTTTATTATCATTCATATTTTAATTCTATAGCCCACCCATGCGGCCCACATGCCAAATGTCAAGGTCAAATGACTTTCACGTTAAAAGTTTTTACATACAGTCGAGCACAAGTATCTCAAAGTCAAAGGGAGATCATCCATATAGTCGAGATAGGACTAGGTTCGCGATAGCGATGAAGCGACATGGTCAAATATTTTCAAATATGAAATCATGTTACATGTGCTGATTGCACCATAAGTAAACAATCACCAATTAACTAATGACCAAAGGTAGTTAGCTACTCAACATTGGAAGTCAACATGGCCAAGGCTCCAAATTACATTACAAGGTAATAGATAGATTGGCAAACACCCAACTATATCCAGGTGGACCAATTAAGCAAACAATCTGAGGTTTGTTTGATAATATGTTTTGAAAATTAGTTTCAACGAAATCGGTCTTGGCAGCCATGCGCTTAGGTGATTTATCCAAGTGCTTAATATGTGATCGAGATAGCGAAGAGATTTTTAACATATTTTCATATGGAGGGGACAGAATGAACAGTCGAGACAGAGAACATATACGAGATAGGGAATGGTCGAGATAGCCGAGGTAATATATTGTCGCGCCCGCTTGCGGAAAGCGCGATATAGTCGGCACTTTGGCGTACTACGTACGTGTGTCCAGTTAAAGTTTTGGGTTAAAGTTTTTGGTTAAATTTTTTGGTTATACTACATCTCTGCAACTGCTTTGCCCATTACCTTGAAACTTCACATGGGTGTTTATCATTATCTATATTTTCATTCTACCCCCCTCCCGTGCGGCCCCTGTGCTCAATGTCAAGGTCAAATTACTTTGAAGTTTTTGGTTAAAGTTTTTGGTTAAAGTTTTTTGCTTAAAGTTTTTCGTTATACTATATCTCTGCAACTGCTTTGCCCATTACCTTGAAACTTCACATGGGTGTTTATCATCATCTATATTTTCATTCTACCCCCTCCCGTGCGGCCCATGTGCCCAATGTCAAGGTCTAATTACTTTGAAATTTTTGGTTAAAGTTTTTGTCGCGCCCGCTGGCGGAAAGCGCGATATAGTCGGCACTTTGGCGTACGTCCGTCCATACGTACGTATGTGTGTCCGGTTAAAGTTTTTTGGTTAAAGTTTTTCCGTCTACTATATCTCTTTTTTTTAGTGTCCATGCCTCGCCCCAAGGCGCGACATGCAGGCCGCGGCCATCTAGTATTAAACAAATAAGGATATAATTCGGGACTTTAGTGAATCATCGAGATAGGGGATATCATCGAGATACTGATATTCGAGATACTGGTGCTCAACTGTACTTTATATCTCCACATCCCTTACTCAGATTTACTTCAAACTTCAAATAAATACACCATCTGGTATTATCAAGGCTACCAGCAAGGGGATTAACTTAGTGATACCGATACAGTCTCCGCGAAAGTCCCGAAAATATTACTGGCCACGAGGACTGACAACCCAGCAATATTACTGGCCCGGACATTTTTTACCCAAAAATATTAAATATATAGGAATAACATAGTTTCTGGTTGATTTAATCTGCATTTTAAGCATAACAAGCGTACACATTAAACATAGTCTATCAAGAGGATATGAAACAAGTTTCCATTTCATTAGTGAGTTAGTGAAAAGGGTTTAAGAATCTTTCAACAATATTGCAGTCATATAATGTTGGTTCGGTAGGCTCGAATCGCACTCCGTGACTCGTCACATCACGTGACATGTACATGGATGTGAGGAAATTTACAATCAAAATCAACGCGGAATTTATAGTACGACAAAATAAATACTATGAAAGCAGACAATCATATTAAGGCAAGCTTACTGCAGAGTTTCAACTTTCTACATCAACTGGTTTAAGAGGATTAGTGGTGACAGTAGGGTGACGGACGTACTACGGACTAAAGATAGACGGCTACGTTCAAACATTAAACAAGTAATGTGGCCTAGCGGACCACAGATGATCCCTGCCGCTGATTTGAGTAACTGTTACAGACTTATTACGGATGGACGCACGGATGGACGGTCCAAACACTATACGAGTTGGAATTAATATACACTATATAAATTCATGAAACTGTTGAAAACAGTGTATTTTATTGCTCAGGGCCGTCAACAGACACTATCCCCTATTATAATTAATTTATATTAACCAATTAATATATTTAAAATGATATAAAACAGTGAAATTATCATTTCTCACAAATTCATTTTTATGTCCGAATCTGTGTGGGGGCGATTTGCTCGGGTGTCGATCGATAAGACCATTATTCTTTCAGCTTAAAACTGTCTTTCGATCGTAAATAAATGTATTTTTTTTGTTGAAACACATTCTCTATTGAATATATTCAGTGTTTCTTGCCAGTTTGGAGCGGTTTTGACGCTAAATATGCAAAACTATAACTTGGAAGTTAAATTTAAAAAACGTACGCATATTCGTTTCCGCGAAATTGCGTGTGGTTCTATTATTAAAAATAAACTTACTCGATTTCCTTATTAGGAAAGTGTAGAAACCTTTGCAAATAAATTAATTATAAATGTCTGAAGTGTCCAATGAATGTCCAGACAGGTGTCGCTAGTGTGGGAAAACTGCCACACATTATATTGAGGGGCGGTTATTACGGAAACAAACGTAAATTAATTATTTACTATTCGGACGTGTGTAGTTTAAAAACGCGATATTTGATTGGCTATTTGTCATGCAGACCAATGATATTTGACTTTATGATTGCTATTCACCAATAGGGAAGCAGCTTACAACCATTTTCACCGACACATTTTTGTAAACAAACACAGCTCGATGACTTTCACTTCATGTTCTAAACTAGTAAAGGACGAGGAGAATTTGTCAATTCGTCACTGGCTGAGCTCGTCACCAACTTGAAAATTTCATCGGACGACCGAAGTTTCGAGAATATTTACTGGTCCTGGTCAATTTTTGTCCGCCAGGTCCGAGGTCCGACGGTCTTTCGCGGAGACTGCCGATATACTGATACACTTGTTTTATTCAAGTACAAATGTGTTTAGAAACATAATGTGTATACACGTATATGTGTATACGTGTATACACTTAACATAAACTAATATTGTCTGCTGTGTTTCTTTTCAAATGTACAATCGGGTAAACATTATCGGAAATAAGAATGTCAACATTTCATTAACTGTTCATATATGTATGTACTTCGGTTCATTTTGTTGGTTGATTGTACATAATTTCTTAATGTTTGAAAAGAAGTTACTTTGCTTAATCAATGTACTGGTTGTATTAATTCGTATATGATATCTACTTCATCTGTTCATCCTTGGAAAAACTTTGGTGTTATGTTTGTTTGTATGACATTTCATACGATTGATAATTACCTGTTGTATGTAAATGTGTTCATTGTGTTGTTGATTTTATGAAATATCACACTTTTAGTTTAACAAATCGGGATATGTGTTGATCCATTAGATTTACATGTACTTCGTATTCCGAAAATGCGTTTAATTTATATAAAACAACTGGAACACTGCTGTTTGCAGTAATATTTGTTAATTTCATATGTTCAGCAATATGTGTATTTGCAATTGGTTTATTAACACTTAACCTAAAGTCACAGAGTGCAACATTATTTATTTTGATCGTATGTAATTTGATACAATCATCAATGGAAAAACTATTATATTTGATTGTATGAAATTTCATACGTTCGCAAATACTTGTTATTTGAGACTTAAAGTTTGGAATCCATTATGATTTTTTCGATCGTATGTAATTTCATACAATCACGAATGGAAAAACTGTCACTTTGACTGTGTTTGATTGTATGAAATTTCATACGTTCGCAAATGCTTGTTAACTGAAACTCAAAGTTTTAGAATCCAGTACTATTTATTTTGTTTGTATGTAATTTCATACAATCACCAATGGAAAAACTGTCACTTTGACTGTGATTGTATGAAATTTCATACGTTCACAAATACTTGTTATTTGATACTTAAAGTTTGGAATCTATTCGATTTTTTTCGATCGATGTAATTTCATACAATTGTCACTTTCATGAATTTGATTGTATGAAATTTCATACGTTCGCAAATACTTGTTATTTGAGACTTAAAGTTTGGAATCCATTATGATTTTTTCGATCGTATGTAATTTCATACAATCAATGGACAATGGAATGTCACTTTGACTGTGTTTGATTGTATGAAATTTCATACGTTCATTTTAAATACTTGTTTATTTGAGACTTAAAGTTTGGAATCTATTACGATTTTTTCGATCGTATGTAATTTCATACAATTGTCACTTTCACTGAATTTGATTGTATGAAATTTCATACGTTCGCATACTTGTTATTTGAGACTTAAAGTTTGGAATCCATTATGATTTTTTCGATCGTATGTAATTTCATACAATCACGAATGGAAAAAAAACTGTCACTTTGACTGTGTTTGATTGTATGAAATTTCATACGTTCGCAAATGCTTGTTAACTGAAACTCAAATGTTTTAGAATCCAGTACTATTTATTTTGTTTATGTAATTTCTATTACAATCACCAATGGAAAAACTGTCACTTTGACTGTGTTTGATTGTATGAAATTTCATTACGTTCACAAATACTTGTTATTTGATACTTAAAGTTTGGAATCTATTACGATTTTTTCGATCGTATGTAATTTCATACAATTGTCACTTTCACTGAATTTGATTGTATGAAATTTCATACGTTCGCAAATACTTGTTATTTGAGACTTAAATTGTTTGGAATCCATTATGATTTTTTCGATCGTATGTAATTTCATACAATCACGAATGGAAAAACTGTCACTTTGACTGTGTTTGATTGTATGAAATTTCATACGTTCACAAATACTTGTTATTTGAGACTTAAAGTTTGGAATCTATTACGATTTTTTCGATCGTATGTAATTTCATACAATTGTCACTTTCACTGAATTTGATTGTATGAAATTTCATACGTTCGCAAATACTTGTTATTTGAGGACTTAAAGTTTGGAATCCATTATGATTTTTTCGATCGTATGTAATTTCATACAATCACGAATGGAAAAACTGTCACTTTGACTGTGTTTGATTGTATGAAATTTCATACGTTCGCAAATGCTTGTTAACTGAAACTCAAAGTTTTAGAATCCAGTACTATTTATTTTGTTTGTATGTAACTTTCATACAATCACCAATGGAAAAACTGTCACTTTGATGTGTTTGATTGTATGAAATTTCATACGTTCACAAATACTTGTTATTTGAGACTTAAAGTTTGGAATCTATTACGATTTTTTCGATCGTATGTAATTTCATACAATTGTCACTTTCACTGAAGTTTGATTGTATGAAATTTCATACGTTCGCAAATACTTGTTATTTGAGACTTAAAGTTTGGAATCCATTATGATTTTTTCGATCGTATGTAATTTCATACAATCACGAATGGAAAAAAACTGTCACTTTGACTGTGTTTGATTGTATGAAATTTCATACGTTCGCAAATGCTTGTTAACTGAAACTCAAAGTTTTAGAATCCAGTACTATTTATTTTGTTTGTATGTAATTTCATACAATCACCAATGGAAAAACTGTCACTTTGACTGTGTTTGATTGTTTGAAATTTCATACGTTCACAAATACTTGTTATTTGAGACTTAAAGTTTGGAATCTATTACGATTTTTTCGATCGTATGTAATTTCATACAATTGTCACTTTCACTGAATTTGATTGTATGAAATTTCATACGTTCGCAAATACTTGTTATTTGAGATTTAAAGTTTGGAATCCGTAATGATTTTTTCGATCGTATGTACATGTAATTTCATACAATCATCAATGGAAAAACTATTATTTATTTTGATCGTATGTAATTTCATACAATCACCAATGGAAAAACTGTCACTTTGACTGTGTTTGATTGTATGAAATTTCATACGTTCACAAATACTTGTTATTTGATACTTAAAGTTTGGAATCTATTACGATTTTTTCGATCGTATGTAATTTCATACAATTGTCACTTTCACTGAATTTGATTGTATGAAATTTCATACGTTCGCAAATACTTGTTATTTGAGACTTAAAGTTTGGAATCCATTATGATTTTTTCGATCGTATGTAATTTCATACTTTAATCACGAATGGAAAAAACTGTCACTTTGACTGTGTTTGATTGTATGAAATTTCATACGTTCACAAATACTTGTTATTTGAGACTTAAAGTTTGGAATCTATTACGATTTTTTCGATCGTATGTAATTTCATACAATTGTCACATTTACTGAATTTGATTGTATGAAATTTCATACGTTCGCAAATACTTGTTATTTGAGACTTAAAGTTTGGAATCCATTATGATTTTTTCGATCGTATGTAATTTCATACAATCACGAATGGAAAAACTGTCACTTTGACTGTGTTTGATTGTATGAAATTTCATACGTTCGCAAATGCTTGTTAACTGAAACTCAAAGTTTTAGAATCCAGTACTATTTATTTTGTTTGTATGTCAATTTCATACAATCACCAATGGAAAAAAACTGTCACTTTGACTGTGTTTGATTGTATGGAAATTTCATACGTTCACAAATACTTGTTATTTGATACTTAAAGTTTGGAATCTATTACGATTTTTCGATTCGTATGTAATTTCATACAATTGTCACTTTCACTGAATTTGATTGTTATGAAATTTCATACGTTCGCAAATACTTGTTATTTGAGACTTAAAGTTTGGAATCCATTATGATTTTTTCGATCGTATGTAATTTCATACAATCACGAATGGAAAAACTGTCACTTTGACTGTGTTTGATTGTATGAAATTTCATACGTTCACAAATACTTGTTATTTGAGACTTAAAGTTTGGAATCTATTACGATTTTTTCGATCGTATGTAATTTCATACAATTGTCACTTTCACTGAATTTGATTGTATGAAATTTCATACGTTCGCAAATACTTGTTATTTGAGACTTAAAGTTTGGAATCCATTATGATTTTTTCGATCGTATGTAATTTCATACAATCACGAATGGAAAAACTGTCACTTTGACTGTGTTTGTTGATGATTTTCATACGTTCGCAAATGCTTGTTAACTGAAACTCAAAGTTTTAGAATCCAGTACTATTTATTTTGTTTGTATGTAATTTCATACAATCACCAATGGAAAAACTGTCACTTTGACTGTGTTTGATTGTATGAAATTTCATACGTTCACATACTTGTTATTTGAGACTTAAAGTTTGGAATCTATTACGATTTTTTCGATCGTATGTAATTTCATACAATTGTCACTTTCACTGAATTTGATTGTATGAAATTTCATACGTTCGCAAATACTTGTTATTTGAGACTTAAAGTTTGGAATCCATTATGATTTTTTCGATCGTATGTAATTTCATACAATCACGAATGGAAAAACTGTCACTTTGACTGTGTTTGATTGTATGAAATTTCATACGTTCGCAAATGCTTGTTAACTGAAACTCAAAGTTTTAGAATCCAGTACTATTTATTTTGTTTGTATGTAATTTCATACAATCACCAATGGAAAAACTGTCACTTTGACTGTGTTTGATTGTTTGAAATTTCATACGTTCACAAATACTTGTTATTTGAGACTTAAAGTTTGGAATCTATTACGATTTTTTCGATCGTATGTAATTTCATACAATTGTCACTTTCACTGAATTTGATTGTATGAAATTTCATACGTTCGCAAATACTTGTTATTTGAGATTTAAAGTTTGGAATCCGTAATGATTTTTTCGATCGTATGTACATGTAATTTCATACAATCATCAATGGAAAAACTATTATTTATTTTGATCGTATGTAATTTCATACAATCACCAATAATGGAAAAAACTGTCTCACTGACTGTTTTTGATTTTATGAAATTTCATACGTTCGCAAATATATGTTTTCTGACACTTAGTTAAAGCTATATATAGTCCAGTATTATTTATTTCGATCGTATGTAATTTCATACAATCGCCAATGATGGAAAAACTGTCTCATTGACTGTTTTTGATTGTATGAAATTTCATACGTTCGCAAATATTTGTTTCCTGAGACTTAGTAAAAGCTGCATAGTCCAGTATTATTTATTTCGGTCGTATGTAATTTCAAACAATCACCAATGATGGAAAAACGACCAATGAGTTTGATTGTATGAAATTTCATACGTTCGCAAATGTTTGTTTTCTGAGACTTAGTTAAACCTGTATATAGTCCAGTATTATTTATTTCGATCGTATGTAATTTCATACAATCACCAATAATGGAAAAACTGTCTCATTGACTGTTTTTGATTGTATGAAATTTCATACGTTCGCAACTGTTTGTTTTCTGAGACTTAGTTAAACCTGTATATAGTCCAGTATTATTTATTTCGATCGTATGTAATTTCATACAATCACCAATAATGGAAAAACTGTCTCATTGACTGTTTTTGATTGTATGAAATTTCATACGTTCGCAAATATTTGTTTTCTGAGACTTTGTTAAAGTTGTATATAGTCAAGTATTTTAGTATTTCGATCGTAATTTCAAAAAATCACCAATGATGGAAAAGCGATCAATGAGTTTGATTGTATGAAATTTCATACGTTCGCAAATGTTTTGTGTTCATTGTATGAAACTAATATTTATTAAAAGAATACAAAATTGGCATGACTTGTGTATATATTCAGATAATGGTACTCATTCAAACCAAAACTAAGTACATGGTTGGGTCTGATTTGAAAATATGGTCTTTCCGAATGTATGATATTTCATACAATCGTAAAAAAAATGTACCAATAATGGAATTTGGTTGTATCCAAAACACTGATTTATGCTGTATAGATGGGAATTTTTGAAAATATGGTCTTTACGACTGTATGATATTTCATACAATCGTAAAAAAAATGTACCAATAATGGAATTTGGTTGTATCCAAAACGCTGATTTATGCTGTATAAAAGGGAATTTTTGGGAAAATCCCTTTTTATTTGGGAAAGCATTATGTACGTACGCCACGGTGCTTTTTAGCATGGCTTGGTTGGCCACTCATTTCTTTGTTTACAAAGGCGTTGAATGTACCTTTTCTGAAACGCAACACAATTAAATTGCAAATTTCGTTTTCAAATTAATTATTCCCGACGAGAGGATACAGTGTATACCAGTACTATTATGCTTACTGCCGGTATTTTTGTCAGAACATTTTATAACAATTATACAATCATGTATGTCACATCGACACATTTTCCCGACATTGACAGGTTTATGTAAAAAAATTGTTTTCAGATGGTTAACCCATTATCAAAAATTCAAACCAACACATTTAAAAATACACAGTAATGGGTAATTTTGCCCTGAATGTTCTGTTGGCAACTTTTGATTTTAACAACTATACATTCCACTTTCTAAATAAATACGCATGCTGTCGCGCTGGCATCAGTCACGCAAATACAAACATATGAAGGAATCTACAAAGTACGGTTGATAAATGCATACACTTATAAAATTTGAAGTAACTGATATAAAGAAATCAGTACCGGCAGTAAATTCACAGACAGGATCGAGACGGGTAGCCCACACAATAACTTTTTTAAGTGGATACACCTAATAATATCTGCCCTCTCGGTGTGGGGGCAGTGGCGCGGCGGTGGGCAGCCGATGGAGTGGGGGTCAACGCAGGATTTCCCCATAGACCTCCTACCTGCTAGTACGAGGTATACAAGACCGTCTGTCAGTCATATTGGCTACACAGGAAAACGTTCCTCCATTTTTCTGAGATGTAAATTTAATTCCGAGAGTCGGGGATGGACAGTCGATTTTTAATTTGTTCAAAACTCCCAGGGGGTGTCCGACTACCCTCTAGACACCATCGGGCGCTGCAGTCATTGATATGTGCAGCCATAGGCCTATCCAAATTCTAACCAAATTCAGGTCATTCATTTCTACGGAAAACAGTGCATTTGTTTCAATCGCAGATTGTTTCAGTTTCAAACACCAGGAATGTCATTTAGTTGTTTGTGTTTGGTCTTTGGTGAGTGACGTAATGTCTACATCAGTAAGTGATGTCACAATTAACTGTTACGTAAATAACGTCAATTATATTCTGAACTAAATTCTCAAATAATTACAATGTATCTTTCTGACGGTACATGTATATGCATAATCTGTGATAGTTGGCGATAGTAGCAAATTACGAAGTCACATGTCGGCTAATTATAGATTTAACATTGATAGTGGTGCGTTTGGTTTGTTCACTACAAGTACATATCATAGTTTTATTCTGTTTGATAGTATACATACTAACACTTGTAGATACATTTAGTGCAACTTATCAGCAAATACAGTTTACAGCATACACAGTCAATGAGTCTATGAACACGCATTTCTGCTGTAGGCTGTTGTGTTGAATTGTACAAACGTCAGCGTTTCAATAACGTCATTTTCTCGATGACGTTACATGGTGCTACAAAAAGTGAGATAAAACAAAACCTATGAAACATATTTGCATTTTCTTTTCAGCATATTGTTTTTGAAAGGTGTCCGCATCAAGAAATGTAAACCATTTCACCCAGTCCAGTCTGTGTTGACTAGGTTTACATCTGTAAGACTGCGGAATGTCAGATACGTGTCACATTATTATTGTAGTTAGAACTGACTATGCAATTTTGGTGTGGTTGATGCGGTATAAGGTCTCACGGGACGGTGCGTAGCTAGGAGTATAAACATGATAAAGGGGGTGTACCATTTTCTATATATTTCAGTACCGACCAGAGCTCCAGATAAAGTGTGTATTGACGTATTTTACGCAATTATTTTAGCTAAATACGCATTGATTATCAAAAGTGAGAGTACAAAATACGCACAGCAATGAGAAAATTGAGTAGTGAAAATACTCTCATAAAGTTGAAAATCCAATTAGCTTTTTGCAGCTCAATTAAGTGAATGCTTACATTTGTAATTGTTTTTAATTATTTGTTGCCTATTTAGCAATGAAAACAAGTCAATAACCCGTTTGTAAAAGTAAAATACGGAATTATTTTGAAATCAGGGTGTATTGTATACTTTAGACACACAGCTTATCTGGAGCTCTGACCGACCCTGCAAGTTACACTAGTGTGTCTGGAAAATTCGGGAATTTGGTGTGGTATTACAAGCTATAGAACAAAGTGGTAGCAAAGTTTCTGTGCCTCATATTTTCATGAAAAAATTCCCAACAAATTCAGTCGTGTTGAAATTTCTGGCCAAAAATAGGTGGGTGGGGTAACATTGTAAACAAAATAATTTACACATCTGATGTGGTTACTGCATTTTTATTGTGGCGCACGATTTACAATTCATTTGCGAGCATTTTTCAATATTTGTCGCAAGAGCCTCATGAACTGATTGCGAGATGCAGTGATTTTTATACGTCACCCGCCGCCCTCAGGAAAGTGGTAAATTTTGGCTATCTTCAACCGTCCCGTAATGCCTAAGTCGTTCAATTATTTCCACGAACAAGGTTGTCTGTATTTAACATAAGGGAAATTGTAGAAATTGATTGGCATAGCGCTGATCCTTGCAGTGGCCCATACGTATGTTGACGGTTGTTTAGCACTGGCATGCCTTCCATAATATAAGTATATATATTATATTCCTAACCCTATTAACTAACCTATCTAACCGCACTAATGAGTTTGGGTTTGTATTTTCTTTTCTTGGCGGGGAGGTGGTTTGGGGGGTGTTTTGTTGCTATAGCCTATATTAATTGAGAGGCATGGGCTGTGTTCATCATACGCCAGAGTCGTGTGGGGTTCTGCGAGGATGTTTTGCAATACAACTGCACTGGAAATGTATATTATCATGGGTCACTCGAATTTTATTGAGATGTTTGCAAGGTAACTGTTAATAACAGATTAGCCATTGCATAACTCTTATAGTCTTAGTTCTCTATTTCAAGATGATTATGTTACTCGTATTATGCATACATGACATTTTCCTCCAGTAGCTTTAAAAGCACAACGGATGATGGGTAGACTATTACAAGATGATTGTGTTACTGATATTGTGCATACATGACATTTTCCTCCGGTTTTCAAGATTAGTGCGTTACGCGTGTTATGCATACTTGAATTGTCGTTGTCCATGCATGACTTGAGTATTTATGATTAACAGTAGGTAATTTATTTGTTGTTAATAATATTAATCTGAACACCTGTGTTTGACTTAACATGTTACAGGTACTGTTCTGCATATAAGTCGTGCAGACTGACTAGTGATTCAAAGCTCATCGCCAAAGACAGTTTCTAGAACGATGTCCCACTCCTTTTGGATATAGTTGGGGGTGTGTTGTGTATTTGCCCTTTCAGATCGCCGATTGTCAGGCTAGATACGCACCTGGCTGATCCAAGTCGTGGTTTCCAAGTGCATGCTTACATTGCGTATGATTGACTGGCGTGGTCAAAACTGTCATTTCCCTACACAGCAGAGAATGTACATGTACAATTCTAGGGAGGTTTTAGCTATGTTATTCCTATTGTACACTTGTGTACACGTTGCCCCATGTTGTTTCAGGTTCCAGGTCCAGACAATTATCCCCGCTGTGTAACCAGTGCCCATTTACCCGTTCTCCGTGTGAGCCATTCTGACCCTACGACCGTACCCACAGGATTCAAGGTGTTCCTGAATACCTCCGGCTATATACAGGTACCGTGCTCGTACTATGTAGTCCAGGAAAAAAACACCTTACGTCATAAAAGTTGCGAGCAAGAGGGATACCTGTGCAGTTTGTTTTTGAATGGATGCATTGTTTCAGCTGTTATTACATCTTCTGGCAAGCTGTTACGCCAGTTTATTAATTATTCATTGGCTGATTTTTATTTATTACGAAATGACCAGACACCTAACTTCTAGGCATATCATTGGTCAGATTGCTATCACGTGGTATAGTTGCGTCCCGTATAGCCGCGGGTTCCATTTATTCGCGGTAAACACTATTTCCGGTATAAACCAACAACTGTGTCATATATCGATTGTTACATATGTAAATGTGTTACTAGGACAACGATTGTGCACTGAATCAAGAAATAATTAAAATGTAACATTCTGTGGTAAGTTCTGAATGATACAATTATGTTACAAAGAAAATAACATGAAAAGTCATGCAGAGCATGATGTTATTAGCCGATCAAATCAGGGTAAAGTGCATCGAACATATGTAGGTGTCTCTGGTAACATTGTCAATGGTAAACTATTTTCGACCACAGTTCTGTACCCAGCGTTGACATTTTTCTCGATTTTGTGCAGGTTTTGGAAACCCGTTCCCAAATCCATCCAATAGCAGCAATGCCATAGCAGCAATGTTTTGTTGTCACCATTATGTTGCGAAATATTCCAGCGTAACACCTGTACTGTATGCTCTATTTATCTACAAATTACACTCCGCAATACACAAAGTTGTAGTCACTATGTGTTTGTCCGAATTCTGTGGCAGCACGCTAGTGGGCGGAGCTACCAGGGCTATATATATCTAGCGGTTACAGTGTCATCTAAAAATAGACGCAAGCTCCTGTGTATTCAGGCACATGCCCAGACTGGCCTAATGTGCCCCATCCGTGATTTTTTGCGCGATGTCGGGCGCAAGACAATCAATAATTTGCGGCATTGACAATAATTTAAGGGGGATTGCCGCAATCGCGCGTGCTGGATGCATCCCTGCCATCCCTGCATGATACGTAAACAAACAAATCAAAGTTCGCTATGAAGGGCAATTCTTCGTTTTGATTGGTGGAAAATTTTGTGAATATTAGACGCGCATACGCGATCCAATGGGATAAACCCGAGATGCTGGGATAAACCCGAAAATGCTGGGGTCGCTAGTAAGGAGATTTTGAGCAGAGGTCGATTATAAAATTAGCCGAATAAAACACATTTTACGCGATTATACGTGGCTGAAACTTGTTCTGTTTAATAAATAAAAGCTTTAAATTAGCCCAATATCGGCGTATGTTGGCGTATATGGCCATTAGAGCCAACTATGGACTTCAACAACAATAACTTCCGGGTTAAATCTCTTCCAGCGTTCAGCTCATTACGTATTCAAAATTTGTGTTATTTGGCTTATAAGTAAAGTTTTAAAGTTTTAAACGGAGATAATTGCCAAAAATGCAAACTTTATCGGTTGATGCAATTTGGAAGTGATACAGAAAAATTCGCGTTCAAAGATTACCGAATAGCGGAGAAAAGGGTTGCTACAAACTTTTTCAGAATTCGATGGATAACCAATATATTAGCCGATCTATAAATAGATCGGCTAATAATAAATACAACTTACCAATGTACCCCACCCACATAAAGTGGTGATCTCTTTGAAACTATTGATACTTTTTCATAGTTTGAAATTTTCTGATCAGTGTCTGCGTTGCAAGATGTCGTCCGACATCGTTTTTATCGCGTGAACAATAAAATAAAACATAAACTCATTGCAAGTTTAAAATGGTATATTTTTAGTAACATTTTATCTATTTTCACTTCAAGCAATGTGTCATGTTGTGTGACGTTTATGTTTTCCTTCTGAATTCTCTGAAAATCAGATCTGTGGTTTCCTAGAATATCTAAAAATAGTAACATAGGTTCTGAAACCTATGGTGGGCTGTTGCTTAAAATAAGCGTTCTGGTGTGGGATTATAAAGCAAACATTTGTTTATGATTTCAAACAAGTGAACTAATATGTTTATGTTGTCAAAACTACTTAAAAGTGTACATCACTTGATTTGTTCCAGTTTTCAAGATATTTACCACTGTTGACATGTTTCTTTTTCAAGTTGTGTTACCCTGAACACATTTAGTACACGTGTAGCCCATTACAGTACGTCAACAATTATTTTATGAGATTGCCTCGACTATATGGGAACATATGCAAGAGGATGATGGCAGCCATGTCACTTCCTCTATGTTCAAGCCAGTTAAGTGCTGTGTATTCAAATTTTATTTTATTAAAATATATGAATCAAATGTGGAAGTAAGAAATAAAAGACCAATTTACAGGATTTTAGTTTTATTTCATACGTAATTGATGTTCGAAGCACTAGTACCGTGGGTATAGGGACTTGCTGTCTATTAGCCAATTTGGGATATTCCCCTTTCGTGTATATACATATGACCAAAGTGAAACCAGCATTTTAAATCCTATGTCTGATGTTAATTCTTTGGAGTCTACTGAGACAACACAAGCCACGAACCTACCATCCGCAGACTGTGCTGGGCCTGCTCTAGAAGAGTGTGTGAAATCCACTGCACATGACATGTACAGTAGCGTAACTATTTGTCGGGATTACCCCCGCATCGTGAATTTTCGTAAACCGCATTTGTCACTAATCACGGAAATATTCATGGTCATTTTTTGCAGAAGACATCTATATGTCAAATGGGAGCAAACTGTTCCATATCTCCCTTGGTCATGTAAGGTTTTAATCAAAATTGTTCAAATACCTTCACAATGTTGTATTTCAGCTATTTCCACTTTTGTCCACTTATAAACATCATTATTGAAAGAGATTTACAATGCATGGTTCTGTCGGTCTGCGTCACTGGATTGTTTAGCCATTTTGAGAAGTCATAGTCATGTAAACACATACTGTTAGCTGCCAAATTACCAGAATAGAGCTTCTCATTATACTGGGGGGTCTTATATGAAAAATAATAACGAACTAACACAGAATTATATTTGATTACACAGATGTAGATATAAACTCTGTGCTTTTAGTAGAATTTATTATTCTGTTGATTATAAAAATACTCAGAATAATATGTTACGTTTTGCAGGTTGTTATTATCGTGTTGTTGGTATAAATCCCGCCTATAGTATGCACCATAATGAATATGGTAAAATAGTATGTACTGAAAATTTAACGTGATCTGAAAGTATATTGCAGTATGATTATTAGCCTTGTGATAATGTTATTGTCATTTATCACTGGCAGAGGAAATGGTGGAAAATTGTTTACTGTACACGCCTCTGATAATTTAGATAACCATTGTCTACACTGACCCGTTGGTGCGCTTCAATATATGATGAGAATAAACCAACAACAAAGATCATGATTCTAAGGTCACAGTCTATTTTCTACAAAATGGACGACATGGAAACAAGCGGCACTTTTAGATAAATCGGGTCTCACAGCACTTTTACGATAAGTTTATTGTTTTAAAAAGTTTTGAATAATTGTTTTATATGCTTATAGCTCTAGTAACTGGCCAATGAAGGCTTATTAATCAGCACCTATGTAAATCAACTGTATACAATGATGAAGAAAGCGAGTTTGAAGCAGAAATCTGTAATAATATTTGTGCACACTGCTCAAAAGAGTCGACAGCTGAACTGAAAAAGTGTTTGAAGTGTAGTGCCTTCAGATACTGATCAAATTCAACATTGCAACAATATTTTATTGGACACAATCCGGTAATATTGTTTTCGCGAAGAGGCGATAAATCGGACCCGCTAACAGTTTTATTAGAACAGATTCTCACCTCCTGTGTGATAGTCAGGTATTTAAAGCATACCTCACAGTAGGCAATGGTCGGCACAAAATGTTGTTTATATCAGACACATCATCATCTGAGACATTTTTTCTGTATATTCCCTGACATTAATTCTGCGAACAGTGTCTACCCTGATCAGACAGACAGACAAGTCTCAACAACGGAATGAAAGAATGAATCCAGCACTTTTTAACAATACGTTTTATTAAAACAAAGACATAAACCTGCACGATAATATACAAAAGAAATATACAATTTGTATTGAACACGCCTGTGACCAGCTGACATGCTTGACACCTGTCATTAATGAAAATCAAAGGTATGAAGCAGGGCAAAGGAAATTACAGGTACTCAACATATGGCCTCTATTATCAATGCAATCCACACACAACATAAGCCCTGCCTGTATTTCCCAGGTGTTTATGGTGTATTTGGGTTGAATAACCTGATATACCACATGCCACTTAACTAGATAAAAACAACGGGTATGAAGCAGGGCAAAGGGAATTACAATTACTAGCCATATGTTCTCCATTCTTCAATGCAATTCATACACAACATAAGCCCTGTATGTATTTTCCAGGTGTCTATGGTGTATTTGGGTTGAATAACCTGATATACCACAGGCCACTTATCTAAATGAAAATCACAGGTATGAAGCAGGGCAAAGGGAATTACAGGTACTCAACATATGGCCTCTATTATCAATGCAATCCACACACAACATAAGCCCTGCCTGTATTTCCCAGGTGTTTATGGTGTATTTGGGTTGAATAAGCTGATATACCACAGGCCACTTAACTAGATGAAAATCACGGGTATGAAGCAGGGCAAATGGAATTACAATTACTAGCCATATGTTCTCCATTCGTCAATTAAATTCACACACAACAGTCAGGCCCGTAGCCAGACCTGTTTGAAGGGGGGGGGGTGTCGTTTCGAAGGCTCAATGGGTCTGAAGTATCTACCTGTTTGAAGGGGGGGGGGTGGGGTGGGGTCGTTTCGAAGGCTCAAGGAATAACCTGATATACCACAGGCCACTTAACTAGTTGAAAATTACGGATATGACGCAGGGCAAAGGGGATTACAAGTACTAGCCATATGATATGGTCTCCATTAATCAATGCAATCCACACACAACATAAGCCCTGCATGTAAATTTTACAGGTGTCTATGGTGCAGTTGGGTTGAATAACCTGATATACCACAGGTCACTTGATTAATTGATAATCACGGTACTGAGGCTGTGCAGTAACCACGTACACTGGCTCGAAGCTCTGTTTGTGAGTATAAAAGAACAACATACAATAAATGTGTGTAAATGTCATTTTTTAATAAATGACTAACTTGGTTATCAAATCTAAGTTGTACGTACATGTCATTGTTTTATACAATGACCACCTGAATTCAATATAACCTTTTTTTGTATTACACATTATCTTTTAGATTACATGCCAATTTATCACAAAGGTAGGGTAAAGTTTCCGCCACAGCCGCATGCTCTGCATGTGGCCGAGAGCCAGTACGTGGTCAATGCACTACACAATATAAACATGTATCTTAATTAAACACACAATAAAAACCTCTAGCGGCGAGAGGTATGGTAACAACTGATGGCCAGTCTCCAACTGGAACCTCCAATTGCTATTGATACCCTAACCGCCATTGATTGCAACCTGAAGCTGGACTCGCGCCGTGAATAAAAGAGGCAGCTCCCAGCTGGACCTCTGATAGCAGCCTGAGGCTGGACTTGCGCCGGGAATAAACGAGGCAGCTGCCAGCTGAACCTCTGAAATATGTAGATCTAAGCGACAGAAACGCGAATCGTGCCTATAGTTCCCAAGTCAATGACGAACTGTGACGCGAGTCAGAATTTGAAATGTGTCAACCGGATGTACCGATGTAGTGCATCTGAAAGCCACCTGCCCATCCGCTTAATCTGTTCTTCAGAATGCCCCGCCAGAAAAGCTGCAGTCGCTGCCCCAATGCGGAATGAATGTGGCTGATATAATTGTGGACTCACGCCCAAAAACTGCACTAACGCTTGAAGTTTGTCCGCTATGAATGAATATGGAACAAAAGAACCATCCATAAACTGAAACAAGGGACAAGAGGTGTGCCTTGACACACTGAGATAATTCTGCATAGCCCTGACTGGGCAAGTCAAAGCACAGGGATTAGTTGGAACAAACATAGTAAGTGGCATGCGCTCGATGTTGTTTTTGAAATTTTGCACGGTAAGTTGCATCCCTACGCAGGTCGAATTCACAAGCTGAAACTGAAAATCACCAAATTGCAACACTGCACACATAATTCACCCATGCGCAAGAAAGCACTGAACGCTAAAAGCAAGATAGCCGCTATCAGCAGCTTATGAGATTGTAATGAGAAAATTAACGGAATGGACACCAGTATGGATTTCAATATATTGGCAGTAACAAGCAAACGCGAATCAGCTGCATTTCCCACAGTATTTAAGCGGTATTTGCCCGGTTCAGATTTAGGCACTAGCGCTAAAAGCGAACAAATAATATCATTGATCGGTGCGGTATGGTATGGACCGAAGATACGACCTGCATCCAACTCTGTGCGTAATTTTGCAGTAACACATTCGGAATTGTCATTCGCAGATTGATGATTCCGGGATACCGATGAAACTAAATGACCATGGGATGGGATGGGATAGGGAAACCTTGTTGAAAGCCGTCGACCAAATATTTCATCTCTGCCGCGTCATACGTTGACAAAAGCACCGCCAGTCTCTCACATTTTACCGGCGTTGTGATTTTGTCTGCGACCGACTGGAAAGGGACCGCGTCAGCCGGAGGCGAATGTTGGAGGCGGCTGCGGGGCGGGCGTACTGATTTGCCCCTTCCCGGAGAAACCTCTAGAGGGTTCGGGGGTATGCTCCCCCTGAAATTTTTGAAATCTAAGAGGAGTGAAACGCCATTTCCTGCATTCTCAGCAAGTTTGAGGATGATAATACATGTATGTGCTTTATTAAAATTATTGGGGGGCGGGGTGTGGCAGGGCCCTTCCGCCCTCCACTTCCGCCGCCCCTGTCGTATCTTTTCAGTGATTGAATTACCGAGATTTTCGTTACATGCCGACTAGCTAGCAACTCATATATGTTAAACTGATACAAAAATGTAACGGGGAGGTTTGTAGCATTCAGAAGCTGTGGTTTTTCTTCATCATCCCAGGATGTTTTCCGCGCAGGGTCTGGATAAACAAAGGGACCGGACGCCATTTTTTAGAACCAGGCTGTTTTTCGATCTGCATCGCGTAGGAGCACTCTGGACATGCCCTCTGGATGACCGGTGTAGGCTACATTACGGATCAAATTGGAAGACGCAGATATAAACCTATCTACACTCTGGTCAAAATTCTACCCTGATCAAACAGGCACGGATATAGAAATAATTGCAGGGGGTGAGGGGGTCTGTAATTACAAGTCCGCGAATGTGCCTGTCTGGGCGGTAGGATGGATTGGGCTACGGCGGCGAAAAACCTCCGGTTAATTAGATAAAAGTTAAATAATCACGCTTCTTTATTTAGTCTAATTCCCCGTGTATGATCGACCCTACCTCATAAACCTACACCATACACTCGTATGTGTATTGCATGCGGACAACTCAGGTCTGAGAAAACACATTCAAATATCATATAGTTTATTACATCGACAGTTGATTCCAAATTATACGAAATTGTAACTGAGAAACGTGTGTATAACTCCGTTGGATAAAACATGTCCTACATTCGTTTATTTTCTATTTTGGCCAGTTATGTTCTCTAAGTCTCAGTACTGAATACATCCTAATGTAGATCGTGTATTGAGCATGCTGCCAGCCACAAATCTTAGCCTACTGCTGTGGTATACGCAACGACCCCTCATTAAGAAATTTGAGAAATTTCCAATTATGGATGCAAAGCCCGTCCAAACTATGATGCATCTATACTGGTGATTTAAAATTAGAATCATTGTGTTGACATAATTTGGATATAATTTCCTTGAACATCTTCATACAATGTAAAGCCTCGTACATGTACAATGATTATCACAAGGACGATGTTCGTTTATAGATATAGTACTTATAGGTTAATATTTGTTTCTATAACTGGATATATGCACGAGCTACGTAGCATGCGATATTGCGCGACTTTAGTCGGAACGAGTGGGATATATCCACATACAAATCAACAAAATTTTTATGATATATGTAAATCACTGAGAACTAAGATGCGCCTAAAACAGACAAACTATAATGAAGTAAACAAATTACTGATGATTTTGAAGGAACTATTTTACAAGGTGAAAAGTAATTCTGGCACTGATCAATATGGTAAAATATTGACAATTTACTTTGCATTGTGTTTTAATGGCAAACAAATGTACGTATATAATAGCATACATGTTTTATTCTCTGATAAAATATAATGACTAAAGGAATATGCAAGGAAGACGCCAGTGAATGAAATATACAGTGGATTTGCATGGTAACAATCAAGTCGGTTACTTTCGCTCTAGGCAAACGCAGAACATTGTTTTCGTGTTTCCAGATTAATTGTTTTTTGTTAGTAATTTAAAATATTCGGCTTGTTTTTGCTGTCCGTATCAAATCGCAAACTTTCAAAGGAATATACAATGACCATCCAAATCAGGTCCTGATTAATGAATAGCATTTATAGTTTTCTTAGCGCCCGGCGAGCATATTTAACGTATTACTTACTATAAAGTCTATGCTACTTACTGAATTTATTTGATGCACTTGGCCGAAAAAAATATGTTTTTATTTTTTTTATTTTCATGACTACATACGTCAGGGCTTCAACATTTACACCGAACAATTAGCGGCAATTTGTGCTCGAAATATGGATGGGACCATTACTCAGTCCAGTGTGTGCGCAGTGTGGAGCAATGTTATTATCGCAGCTTTACCGATTAGAATGTAGAAACTAATACATGCAGGTATATTGCTCCATTAGTCTTATTTGAGAGGCACCTATGATATTGTATTTTATAAGCGGGGCGTTGTCAGTAAACATTTAACCATGATTTCATAATAGTGACATTTGATAACCTTTAAGGTTGATATATCATCTCATAATTTTCATATAAACAAAGACATTGAAGGTGCAGAACCTTTCTAAAGGCATGGCATGCATACGCTCTTCAAATATATCAACTATATTCATATAGCTGTTATGTACGCATACCTAAACTATTTTGTCCAATATGTTTCAAAATATGGTGTTCTTAACTATAGCACACGTGTTATTCTACACATGTTGTGTCAAATTACCAATATTTACTATAAACAAACCAATATTAGTATGTATGTAGTCTGAAAAAGCCATTCTGGGGTATTCAAATATCATTCTAGTCCAGTTTAAGAAGTATGCACATCTACCACGTATAGCCATAAGCACTCGTAGGACCATCAATATACATTTAAATCCCCATGAATGATAACGTATCTCCATAACATATTATGCAATGTATAAAAATGTTCATCTAAACAATATCACATAGCCTCTATCGAGACACATCACATTTTGGATTTTACTATGCAATTGAACTATTGTCTACATGGCATTCTAACTATTTACGTCGGCGGTAAGGCTCAGGTTTGTGGAAGGCTTTTTCTGCCGCATTGTACCACAGTTGTGTGTTTTGCTGGCTCTTTGGGTCGTCTGAATATATATTGCTCTATTTGACAACAGCTAATGTCATTCTAATGATCAATCAACTCTATTTTCATGTACCATGTGTACATTTATTTACTGAATGCAGAATTATATTTACATTGTACCTGTTTAGCACATACATACCACACGTAGTTTGTAGTTAATAGACAGGTATGTGCCTCCATATAACCCTATGTGGTATTTAATCCGCGTAACAATCCCTGGACAATGGATGTCTTTCAAATTTATTACACCGCTGATGGACACTCATATTTCAGTACTATAGCAACCAGAGACATGTATTCGAGTATATGTCATGAGCTAGCAGAGTTTGGTGTCATCGCAAGATGCGGGACCTCCTCGGGCTAAGGGTATTATCAACTATTTTCGCAAGTTAAGCAGTATTAAAAGTGTACATATAGATCCGTAAATATTACATAACCTAATTGCAAAAGCGACCATATTGATGGTCATCTTGAAACTGATTGACAGACATGGTGACACTGTATATGGTTAGGTGTTTGGTGTATTACTTTCAATAAAGTTTAATTATAAGAATGAATACAGCACATGTAGTGGTTAATGTAAAAATGATTACATCAGTGACGGCATGAATTACATATCATTACCATGTATTGTATTTATTTTCCAATCCAGCTCACGACCAAGGGTTAATTTAAATTATTATCACATGTGAATACATATGCGGGATGCTTGATATGGGAGAAAGCCATGCATGTTTGCAATAAGCATACCCATGCCATTCATCATACCATACTACATACTGCCTTGGCCATTGATCACTATGTTCGCTTAATTGTCAGAAGTGTGCTCGTTAACAATAATACATTATATACCCTGTCAACAGTCAATCCATTTTAGACACACTTTGAAACAGTTCTTCAATGCTCAAACTGATTGAAATACATCCGTATTTGTCTTTCAAAATAAGCAGAATATCATACTCTATACATAACAATGTTAGTGTTGTTTAATTACTGAAAACGGCAGCTTCATCATCAATATTATTGAACATCTGATCATTTTGGCGGCCATTTTGAATATATATTATAGCATTGCATTTCTGGATATGTATATGTTATTAAATGATTTGATTTGTATATCTCAAACTGGTATGTATATATGTAATAGGTGCATGAAATGCTGTTTATAACAACTCCATACAGTAAAGAATAGAACAAAACGAGAACATTTTGGCGGCCATTTTGACTGTTCTGACAATTGTGGAAGGCTATTGCATCACTATCTCCTGTATTTTGTATTTATTTGTGAGGGAAAGCAATGTATATGTGTTTCAACTTTATGAATGTATGTAGTTGTTCGTAACAGCACACGACTCTTAGAACAATGTTGTAAAACAGCCTATTTCGGCAGCCATTTTGAAAAATGTTGCCATTTGTGGATGTAATTAAATTTAAGATGTATTCTAAATCATTTTAAATTCAAATTGTGACTTAATTACAGCAATTTACCCGGTTAATATTGATCAGACTGAAAGTTAACAGTCCTTAATAAAACAATATAATACTGTTCTGCGGCCATCTTGTAAAATGGCCGCCATTTGTTAATCCAGCGGCTTTTTGACCGCAGACAACCAGTATGTATAGAAAATAGGCTACAGAATCAGAAAAGCATACTCAGCATACATCCCACATGGGTGGGGGGAGGGGGGTGGTTATTGCTGGCTCAAGGTCTATTACAAAGTCATGCCGATCTGACATTTGATACATGCCGACGCGATGTCAACAGACACACATTTACGATCAATTACTCAACACATATTTATCCATTTTGGGACACTATCAGGCATAGAATAAAACAGAACTTTATTTAGTAAGGTTTGGTTCTGGAATTATCTTTCGCACATAATTATTCCATAACTTTATGACATCGAAATTTAAAAGTCGGAGGTGCAGAATCCCAGAAAAAAAGGTAAGGCAAAAGCCGGCGATGCGATGCAGTAACCAATAACACATATCGAAATATGTTTTCCCCCAATAAACATGTATTGGTAGCACATAAGAATCTTCTCCTAAGACGACGATTATCATGTTTTTGTCAAACTATGTTGTTGTTATTTGTCAAGAATTATTGGTGTGTGTCCACATTTATTCTACTTCTTAATAAAAAAAAATTTCAGCAGAACATGAGAATCGTCTCCTAAAACTATTTTTACGTGTCCTGTTTGGGACATGTTACAATCTCGCGTTCTCGCGATATCAAGCATGGGTTGATCGCGAATAGGCGAAGTATGATCGCGAGATTGCGAGACGAAAACACTCGATTCTGTCATATTCAATCTTGCTTTTTCGCAACCTCGCCCACAGGTGGAAGATCGCGCGTTTTTGCTTCACGATCTGCATCAACTCGCATGAGCAAAACTAACCCGAATTTTCTGTCTGTAACACATGGTAAGTCGCCCTGCGTTACCTGCGTTTTATAATTCGGGTTAAAGCAAAATATATTTCCAAAAGCGAAAGGCGAGATGGCGAAAATGCGAGACGATTCTCATGTCTTTAGGAGACGATTCGCATCTTTTCGCAAGACGGGTTAAAGCAAAATATATTTCCAAAAGAAAGGCGAGATGGCGAAAATGCGAGACGATTCCCATGTCTTTAGGAGACGATTCGCATGTTTTCGCATGACGGAAGCATTGCGAAACGACAGCTCTAGACGAATCATAATGCTGATTGTTTTATTTTGGATTGCAGATGAACGCTTTTATTTAAACATGGCAGACGTAATGTAACAGTTACACACGGATAACAACAGTGCACGGTTTCTTTATTGTATCCCCCGGACTCCGTCGGCGGATACTATGGATTTGACAGCGCGCCGCGTCCGCGTCCGCGTCCGCGTCCGCGTCCGCCGCAGACACTTCTTGTCCGGAGCATAACGCGAACACCCTTTGGAATATTTTCATTAAACTTCACACATGCATAGACCACGACCCGAAGGTGTGTCGCGCACAAGAATGACAACTCTTGCAAAGCTAATTTTTTAGTTATCTCCCTTTTTTGTTTCTCGCACTGATTTCGTGTCCGGAGCATAACTCCACCACCCTTTGGAATATTTTCATGAAACTTCACACGTGCATAGACCACGACCCGAAGGTGTGTCGCGCACAAGAATGACAACTCTTGCATAGCTAATTTTTTAGTTATCTCCCTTTTTTTGTTTCGCGCACTGATTGACCATAACTCGACCACCCTTTGGAATATTTTTATGAAACTTCACACATTCAATTAGACCACGAACCGAAGGTGTGTCGTGAACAAGAATGACAACTCTTGCATAGCTAATTTTTGAGTTACCTCCCTTTTTTGTTTTCGTGCACTGATTTCCTGTCCGGAGCATAACTCGACCACCCTTTGGAATATTTTCATGAAACTTCACACATGCATAGACCACGACCCTAAAGGTGTGTCACGCAAGAATGACAACTCTTGCATTACTAATGTGCTAGCATGTGCAAATGTCCAGTGTTGACCAGTCTTGACCAGTCTTGACCACTCTTGACCACAGGTAATTTATACAGGTAAATTACTACATTGGATATTACATTTCCGTAAACTGTGTTGAAAATATTGTGGCATTATGTGGACCTGTGCAGATATATGTAGATAAATATAGGACTATTAAAAAAAAATTCTGGGCTCCAGTAGCAAGCATTATTATTTTTAATTTTCTTTTTTTCATTTTTTTTTTCAAATTCTTTTTAAATTTTTGTCTAGTAGCATAAGGTCGTAAGTGCTATATACAGACTATTCACCTGTGCATGTGCTAGCATGTGCAACTGACCACTGACCACTGACCACTTACAGGTAATTTATACAGGTAAATGATTATATTACATTTCCGTAAACTGTGTTGAAAATATTGTGGCAATATGTGGACCTGTACATATATGATATGTAGATAAATATAGGACTATTAAAAAACATTCTGGGCTCCAGTAGGGAGCATTATTTTTTTATTTTTTTTTTAATTTAATTTTTTTTTCCATTTTTTTTTTCCAATCTTTTTCAATTTTTTAACTGACCACTAACTTTTTACAGGTAATTTATGCAGGTACATTATTACATTTCCGTAAACTGTGTTGACAATATTGTGGCAGTAAGTGGACCTGTGCAGATATATGGAGATAAATATAGGACTATTAACAAAAATTCTGGGCTAGATTAGAGAGCATTATTTTTATTATTTATTTTTTTTGTATATTACATTTCAGTAAACTGTGTTGAAAATATTGTGGCATTATGTGGACCTGTGCAGATATATGTAGATAAATATAGGACTATTAAAAAACAATTCTGGGCTCAATTCTGGGCTCCAGTAGCAAGCATTATTATTTTTTCATTTTTTTTTTTCAAATTCTTTTTCAATTTTTGTCTAGTAGCATAAGGTCGTAAGTGCTATATACAGACTATTATCATATAATAAAACAATTATTGACTAGTGAGCCATAGAATATAATCTGATATTCCTCGGCTCACTAGTCAATAATTGTATAATATGTTCGGGCCAGTGAAAATTGCTTTCGGGCCCAGGCTCGAGGTCAAGGCGGGACAAGGCGAGGCATTTGATTCCGCGGAATTCTTCTTTACTTATCTCCCTTTGTTGGTTCATGCTGATTTCGTATCCAGAGCATAACTCGAACACCCTTTGGAATATTTGTATGCCCCACCACGATAGTGGAGGGGGCATTTAGTGTTACCCTTGTCCGTCCGTCCGCACACACGAATGGGTACTTGTTGTAAGCGTACGAGGATCTTATTGGGTAGGGTTAGGATATTGTTGGATACTCTTGTTGGGTATTTTTATACAGTAAAAACCCAACAAGTATTCATTCGTAGAACGTGCGTCCCGTCCTCCCGTCCGTCCGTCCGTCCGTCACAAAACGTTAACACTCGGGTAAATGTCTCATAATTTCTTCATCCTTCGACCGTTCTGCTTCATATTTCATATACACATTGCTCTGATGGTTCACTACCGCCCTGTGCCAAATCCACGTTCGTCCTGCCCCCGCCAAGCCCAGGGTCGAGGTTACATACTTGGTGCTTCAAAAACTTTAACGCTCAGGTAAATATCTTATAATTTCTGTTTTCTTTCACGGATCAGCTTCATATTTCATATACGCATTGCTCTAATGGTCCTCTACCGCCCTGTGCCAAATCCACGTTCGTCCTGCCCCCGCCAAGCCTAGGGTCAAGGTCACATACTTAGTGCTTCAAAAACTTTAACGCTCAGGAGGTAAATATCTTATAATTTCTGTTTTCTTTCAAGGATCATCTTCATATTTCATATACGCATTGCTCTAATGGTCCTCTACCGCCCAGTGCCAAATCCACGTTCGTCCTGCCCCCGCCAAGCCCAGGGTCAAGGTCACATACTTGGTGCTTCAAAAACTTTAACGCTCAGGTAAATATCTTATAATTTCTGTTTTCTTTCACGGATCAGCTTCATATTTCATATACGCGTTGCTCTAATGGTTCTCTATCGCCCTGTGACAAATCCACGTTCGTCCTGCCCCCGCCAAGTCCAGGGTCAAGGTCACATACTTGGTGCTTCAAAAACTTTAACGCTCAGGTAAAAGAAAATTTTGACTTGGAATTTGGCCTCATTTATTATCAAAGCGATATGTGGGACATCCGTGTTCTATGAACACATTTTCTAGTTTATTAAACTTCACACATGCATAGAAGACGACCCAAAGGTGTGTCGCACGTAATAATGACAACTCTTGCGTCGTTAATTTCTTAGTTATCTCCCTTTGTTGTTTCATGCACTGATTTCGTGTCCGGAGCATAACTCGAACACCCTTTGGAATATTTTCATGAAACTTCACACATGCATAGACCACGACCCTAAAGGTGTGTCACGCAAGAATGATAACTCTTGCATTACTAATTTTTTAGTTATCTCCCTTTGTTTTTCCGTCACTGATTTTGTCTCCGGAGCATAACTCGAACACCCTTTTATCAAACTACTTGTGTATCTGGGGAGGCGGGTACACATGCGCTTGTCGACAAGCGTCCATTTCTAGTTTTATTTTAAAATCACCAGAAATGGCGAGTCTTAAATACGCTAAAGCCAGTCTATATATAAACCGCTATGATCTCTACAGCTATCGAGACCTTCACCTGTAACAATTATACTATTTATAAATTAAATATAAATGTTTTGAAATATCGCCAGTATAAGTTTATATTAATAATAATATACATGTAGTGGATAAATATGTGCATTGTGATGGAACTTTCTGTATGAGAACGTGACGACTCGAGCGGTCCGCCGTCCGCAAATATTGATAACGACGACGTAACGTACGTCATGTCAAAACAACGTCGCTGCGACAAAGTGACGTCATATGGGTATCTTTGTTGGTCTAGAAAGATGGTTTATCAGCTGAATACAGCATTGGTTTATATAATTATCATATTGTTCGAGAGGGATCATATTTTCTAAATATGTTGAAAACTCAATTTCGCATTTTTGATCCATATATGCGCCAAGCAAAAACCTCCTTTATAGATAAAAAATGCGAACTTGAGTTTTTAACATATTTATAAAATATGATCTCTCTCGAACAATATGATATATAACCAATGTAGTATTCAATTGATAAACCATCTGTTTAGACCAACAAAGATACCCATCTGACGTCACTTTGTCTCAGCGACGTTGTTTTCACATGACGTACGCTACGTCGTCGTTATCAACATTTGCGGACAGCGGACCCGTGACGGTGTCGTGCTACAGTTGTACTCACAGAGAAAATTATCTTTGTTTCATCACAATGCATAAATGTATCCACTGCATGTTATTAATATATACTTATAAATGTACTAGTGATATTTCAAAACATTTATAATATATTTCCTACGTCATGTAAAGTACACAGGTGGAAGACCTATGACTCAATATATGTCTGATTTGAAAAAGCGCTAACCCGAGCTCCGCTCGGTCTACGAACGAGATACGCTCGTTCGCTAATATAGTTAAGTATTACAAAATAGTTACGCCCCCCCCCCCCTAACCCGAAATCCTAGATCCGTGCCTGATAAGTACTATAATTATATCTATAAACGAACCCCGTCATTGTGATAATCATTGTAATTGTATGAGGCTTTAGATTGTATGAATATTTTCAAAAGAAATTATTTCCAATTTATGCAATACGCGACTTTGAATTATGTCAACACAATGATTCTAAGTTTAAATCATCAATTATTAATAAAGATGAATAACGTTTTTGACAGCCGTTGCATCAAATTTCTTAAAGAATGGTCGTCATGTGTAACACGGCAGTAATATATGTGTGTCAGAAGTTGAAAACATGCCAAACATGCGTACGTCGCTTGTATTGTTTCGGTACCGGTGCGCCTTTCGTTCATGGCTGGCAGCATGCTCAATACACGGTCTACATTTGGATGTATTCAATACTGAGACTTAGAGAACGAAACTGGCTAAAAATAGAAAAAGAAACGCATGTAGGACATGTTTTATCCAACAGAGTTATACACACGTTTAACAATTACAGTTTCGTATAACTTTGAATCAACTGTCGATGTAAACGGGACAATACACTATGTGATATTTGAATGTGTTTTCCCTGACCTGGGTTGTCATGTCCGCATGATTGCAATACACATACACTTTTATGAGGTAGGGTCGATCATACACGGGGAATTAGACTAAATAGAAAGGTGGGATTATTTTACTTTTATCTAACTACCCGGAAGTTTTCCGCCGCCGTAGCCCTATTATATCCTACCGCCCAAATGGGCACACCTGCATATTGTTTTATGTACGAATTGTCTTGAGAACGACTTGAGCAGTTGTTCAAGGGAGATAACGTGACCAGTGGAAAACAGGAAACTACGTTCTTTCTGGCCGATTTATTAAACACAGGTAGATTTTCATACATCGTGGCGTATTTTTTTATTGTCAGATACATTTACTGTAGTACGCGCTTTCTTCGAAATAAAATAAAAGAACAAGGTAAGTAGGCGTATTTATCCGAATATATACTATTCGCCATTTGGAACGTGGATCTCTGTGATTCATACATGTACATATTAGAATTCTATATGACCAGGATGTACACTTTCCAGTAGTCGGTCTGTAAATCTACAAAATAGACGTAATCAGTGTAGCTTCTGTATAAATAGCACACTGACTGATGTAGCCTGATAACGATACGTATGGCTTGTTCGCAAAACCCATAAGCAAAATGTAGCTTATCAAAATAAAGCATTGTCATAAAAAAAAATTTCACTATGCCTACTAGGCTAATAACATTCGTATCATTTGTTAGATTGGATATTATATGTGACGCGCCAAGCGAAAACCTCCCTTCTCGGAAAACATGACGTAACGAGTTATGATGATACAAAGATGGATATATATAGAATATGGGGCTCCTGCAATATAATCTCAGTTTTAGCTTTCCCAGTCTCTGTGGTTAGAAGTTTAAATATATAAAAATACAAAACTACTATATAGTTTGGTATTTTGTACTTTTTATGAAAAATATTGCGACATAATCTCAATTGTAAACTTCTCAGCCTTTGAGATTAGGAATTTGTCAAAATAATGCTTGTTGTACACAATTATATAGTTGTTTTGTATGAAAACCATAATATTCAGCAAAATATATGCACACAATAAAGTACAATTTTTTGTACCAAAGTTTGTACAAAAGTGTGTACATTTTTTGTACAAAAGTGTGTACCAAAAATGGTACAGGTACACACAATTGTAAATATTTAGCAAAATATACATGAAGCGTCTAATCCTTGAAATGACACGCGTGTCACTTTATGGATCAAACGCTTGTGTTATCTCGTGGAGATAAAGAACACAGTGTTTGTAAACATAAACCAAAAGTACAAAGTCATATCATCCTATACGGACTTGTGATAACTTTAAAAAGAGTTGTTGTTGTTGGTTTTTAAGGATCCCCGCGCTTATTTTTATTCTCTAAATTAAGCCACTTTTCGTTGAAACTTCTAATTGACTATTACAGCAATATAATTAATATGATCGGTTCAGTTTCTTAAGGAGTTTCTCCATTTGGGTAACATCATCATCGGAGTTTGCTATCTCGTGATTTCACAATTTTATTATCTCCTGATTCATTACTGATAAAACAATCAGGTGCGTTATATACACATGGCCAGCAAATTATGTTCATGAAAAAACATGCACTAACAATAACAAGGAAGCAAAGCCCATAGTGTCTGTGATCTAATGCACATACACCCCAGATGGAAAATTGGCACCAGCCGAGCCCAGTTGCATCCATGAGATGTGAATGCCGTACCAAAACCTACAAAATCAGAGTTTTCTGACAGCCACCATGGGAGCCCCCACATTCCTCATTCTCTCTAGGGAGAACGAAGAATGTATATCTGTCAGCATGTGTTTGATAGATTGCCCAACATGTACAAGGGGCATCCCAAAGGTAGAGAAGGCGGCATACTAATATACATATACAGGCTTTTTTCAATACGGTGTCTGAACAGATAATTTTAATCAGCGGAACACATACATCAGTGATGTCAGAGCCACCCGTCTACCGGCTGGCAGATAACTCGAACAGAACAAATGAATGTTATTAAACACGATTATCGTTGCTTGCAAACCATACATTATATGTTTCAAAAACATTGTACATCGGTAGTAAAAAAATTAAAAAAATAATAAAATGTATAATTGTTATAAGTATCAAACTATGGGTGTTTGTAAGCACCTACATTGGCTTCACCCAATGACCATTTTCTTTGATTTAAACCATTATTATACAAATCTATATGCCACAACCCCTACCACAACCATTCCGCCCACTATAAATAATCTTTCTTATCCTTTTGACTCTGTGAAGGTGTATAATAATCACTCAATACCGGCTCTCCTCCGAACGACTGTAATTGTTGTGCACCTGTCACCGGTGCCTCCGTAACAGCATTATGCTCCCTAATAGCTTCATCTACATCCTCAAACGTCTTAGCAGCGTGGTTCTGCTTTCTAATTTCATTATTAATCCAGTCTAATCTCTCGTTCTTTTTTCTGCCCTCTGTGCCTGTGCCTTTTGCAATTGCTCTACGGCATTTATTATAGCCTGTTTTGCGTTCTTCAATCGCAGAATTATTCCCCAATAGAACTGAATAAGAAATTACTCCCTGTAAACCGCCAATGCATTCACTAATGCGCCACCAACCATCATAGCTATTCCAGACATTTTGTTTATATAATAATTTTATTACTTAAAAATATTATCAGGAATTATACCTTGTTTAGCAAGCATATCTCTCGTAGCAATAGCAAGTCCAGTATCCAACATTAACATAGCCATATTATAACCATCAAGTTGGAGTTTTGGCACCGCCTGGCTTATAATTTTATTCATTATCTGCGCATATCCGATTTCAAGCGCCGTTATTACAGCAGCATGATATGCAAGATTTCCTATTATCTTTCCATCTGTATTAATTGCCGTCATCTTTTTTTATTTTACTTAATAATAAATTTAATTTAATTTAATTAATTGTTTACTCCATAAGATGCGGATTGTGTTTTACACTAGGCATTTCAGGTTCTTTTGTTTCAATTTTATTTCGATTTAACAATTTATAGCCAAACACAAACCACCAACTAAACTCACTGCCACTACAAAATATATTATATTCGAGGTTTTATAGACTTTCACTATAACTGGTTCTTCAGGTTGTATATCTATTTTTTTCTTATGTACCATATGTAATAGACTTTCTTGTTTGGCTTTTCTAGCAGCAGCACCCTTTTTACCAGCTTCAACCCTCTTTGGGTTCTTTGCTGTTACTTGTTTAATCTCCTCTTTTCGTTCTGGAATTTCTTCATCAGGAATCTGTTGTATGTTCTCCGTTTCCATTATTTTTATTTATATCATTTATATTTTTAAATTGACAATATTTAAATGTTGTTATCGCTGCAGTAATAGGTGCCAGAAATTCTCCAAAAATATATAGCTAAACACAATCCCACCAACTAAATTCATTGCCGCTGTAAAATATTTTATAATTAGTTCTTCAGGTGGTATATCTACTTTTTTCTTATGTACTAGACTTTCTTGCTTAATCTCCTCTTTTCGTTCAGGAATCTGTTGTACGTTCTCCGTTTTCATTATTTTTTATTTTTATATCATTTATATCTTTAAATTGACAATATTTAAATGTTGTTATTGCTGCAGTAATAGGTGCCAGAAATGCTCCAAACCTAAAATACAACTCACAACAAGTACTAGTCAATGCATGGTCAACAAATGGATCTCCTTCTAAATCAGCTACGAGTTTATCATGATTTCCTGCTGGTATAGGCAAGATATTACCTACAGCTAGAGCATACATATTCAAAATAGTATTACCAAGAGTTTTCGTCATTGAAGCACCCAATCTACTTTCATATCTGTTATACAATTTTAATATTTGTTCATTTGACAACTCTTCTAGTTGTGAAATAGTTAT